>CAUYQG010235261.1:0-20955 GCA_963574415.1 Tarsius wallacei | reverse complement strand
GGGGTCCTAGTTTATTATTTTTAAACATAAATGGTTGTAATGAATGCAGACTTAAGAAATATTTTCAAGTTCTTTGTACTCAAATGCAGGAGAGGTGACAGAGACAGTGATGGTGATGAGTCAGAGGCCGATTATGATGAACCTTCTTGTTGGACATTTAGTTTATTTCTAATTTTTTCTTATTGTAAATAACATTGTCATACACATCCTTGTGTATAGGATCATTTTTTCTTTGGCTATGTTTACCATAGGAATACAATATGTGTTGGCACTCCTATCACATTCTCCAAAACAATACTAGTTAAAAGATCTACAATTATTCATGAAATGAAAACACCCTTTTCTCCCACCACTGAAGAACCGCGAAATATTATTTTTTCTACTTTAAAGTAAAAGCATTGGCCACAACTTACTCAGACACTATGTCAACCCCCATCTTCATCATGTAATACATTATTTTACAGTGTCTAATTAGAACATAGAAAATAAAAATACATTGGAAAAAATAAATTTTCAATTTATATTTGGATTCTCTCAGAATATTTCTCTCACTGAATTCACCTGGTGTAGTACAGGTGGAAACAAGTCTTGCCTCTGCAGGCAGAGTTTCTCCCTTTTCTATTGCCTTTTTAATTTTGTCTTCTGCCTCCTTTGCTGTCCTTAAAGGTTATGGAAAAAAAAAATCTCAAACTTTCTGAAAAAAAAAAAGATAAAGATCTTAACATAAACCGCTATTTAGATGATTTTGTAGCTAAAATACTCATGCATCACCTTTAAGGTTCAAAACATACAAAAGTTTTGAAATAATTATTACTGATACAGGTAAGCCCCAGAATCGTTTGCTTTTGTTTATTTGAGTTTTTCAGATAAGGACAGTAAACAGTAAAAAACTCATAGAGAATATTACAAAAACTTATAAAGTAATTCTGGTCACAAACATGACAAATTCATTCTAGAAACAAGATCAAAAGTATGGCTTTAAACATTCATTCTATATACAGCAACTAGTAACACTATCATTTGTTGATCTTAAATAACAATCATTTAATGATCCCTAAGAATATTATATAAACATACAATTAAAAGATTGTGATACTTATCCTTGTGTTTCCTCCTAAAAACATTTAACATGAAAGCTTAATAGCATTAATGACACCAGTTGCCAAATCATCATATTTTTGAAGGAAAAGAATTCACTAGAAAGAACATGAATGCAAGAGTCAGACGAGTCCAGACGGTGGTCATTCTGACTGAAGTTAGGTGGTATCTCTGTGGTTTTTGTTTGCATTTCTTTGATGATTAATGAGGCTGAGCATTTTTTCGTGTATCTGTTGGCTGCTTGTATGTCTTCTTTTGAGAAGTGTTTATTCATATCTTTTGCCCACTTGTTAATAGGTTTTTTTTTCCTTTCCTTGAATGCCTTGCATATCCTGGGTGTTAGGTCTTTGTCAGATATACAGCTAGCAAATATTTTCTCATTTTGTGGGTTGTCTCTCTGCTCTTTGATTCAGTGTGAGCTCCCACTTGTCTTTTATGGCATTCACTTCTGGAGAATTGGTAAATAATTGACTGTCTTCTCTAATGTGCCTGAGTGTTTCCTATGTTTTCTTTTTTGATTCTTAGAGTTTGAGGTTGTACATTTAGGTTTTTGATCCATTTGGAATTGACTTTTGTGTATGGTGATAGGTAGGGGTCCTGTTTGAATCTTATGCATGTGGACAGCCAGTTTTCCCAGCACCATTTACTGAATAGGTTCTCCTCTCCCCAGTGGTTGTTGGTGGAGGCTTTGTTGAAGATGAGTTGGTTGAGAAATTGAGGTTTTGCTTCTGGGATCTCTATCCGGTTCCATTGGTCTATATGCTTGTTCTTACACTGACACCAGACTTTTTGAGTATCGTAGCCTTAGAGTTAAAAGTCTGGAAGTGTGATGTCTCCTGTTTTGGTTCTTTTGCTGAGGATTGTTTTGGCTGTTTGTGGTCATTTATGTTTCCATATGAATTTCTGTATTGTCATTTTGAGGTCTGAGAAGAATGATGGTAATTTAATGGGTATTGCATTGAATCTGTTGATTATCTTGGGTAGGATGGACATCTTAACAATGTTAATTCTTCCAATCCATGAGCATGGACTACTTTTCCATTTGTGTCTTCTTTGATTTCTTTGAGCAGTGTTTTGTAGTTTTCATTGCAAAGGTCTTTCATTTCTCTGATTGGGAAGATGCTAAGGTATTTCATTTTTTGTGGCTATTGTGAATGGGATTGTGCTTTTTATTTGGGGTTTTGTCTGTTTATTGTTGGTAAATAGGAATGCAACTGTCTTCTGCACCTTTATTTTATACCTGGAGACTTTGCCAAAGTCCTTTATCAGTGCAAGGAAGTTTTTGACAGAATCTTTTGGGTTTTAAAGTTATCAGGTCATCATCAGCAATGAAGGATAACTTAACTTCCTCTTTCTATTTGGATATCCTTGATTTTTTTCTCTTGTCTGATCGCTCAAGCTAGGACTTCCAACACGATGTCAGCACAGGAGGGGTGAGAGTGGGCATCCTTGTCTTGTTCTGGTTTTCAAGGGAAATGTTTCCAATTTCTGTCCATTTAGCAATATGTTGGCTGTGGCTTTATTGAAGATTGTTCTTGCTATTTGGAGGCATGTTCCCTCTATGCCTAGGTGTTCAAGGGTTTTTATCAAGGAAAGTGGGATTTTATTGAAAGTTTTTTGAGTCTAATGATATAATCATGCGGTCCTTGTTTTTTACCTCTGTTAATTTTTTTTTGAGCTGGAATTGCTCACTCTGTCGCCCAGGCTGGAGTGTGGTGGCATGCTTACAGCCACTGCAGCCTCGACTTGCTGGGCTCAGGCGATTCTTCCACCTCAGCCTTCCTAGTAGCTGGAACTACAGGCACGTGCTACCATGCCCAGCTAATTTTTTGATTTATTGTAGAGATGAGGTCTCGCCAAGTTCCCCAGGCTGATCTCAAACCCATGGGCTCAGGCGATCCTCTCACCTCGGCCTCCCAAAGTGCTCGGATTACAGGCATAAGCCACCACACCCAGCCTGTTAATGCTTTTTAATTACACTATAGTCTTGCGGATGTTGAACAAGCTCTGCATCCTGGGAATGAAGCCTACTTGGTCATGGTGGATGATTTTTGAGATGTGTTGTTGGGCCTGATATGCTGAAATCTTGAGCATTTTTGCATCTATATCCATCCAGGGACATTGGCCAGTGGTTCTCTTTCTTTGTTGGATCTTTACCTGGTTTGGGTATCAGTGTGATAATTAGTTTCATTAAACGATTTGAAGAGGGTTCTGTCTTTCTTGGTTGCCTAGAATACTTTCAATGGGATTGATATCAGCTCTTCCTTGTGTGTTTTTAGAATTCTGCTGGAAAGTCATCTGGTCTAGGGCTTTTTCGTTGTTAGGAAGTTTTCTTATGACAGTCAATTTCTTGGGTTGTTACTGGTCTATTTAGGGTCTTAAATTCTTATTTCAACCTTGGGAGGTTGTGTGATGTCAGAAAGTTCTCCATTTCATTTAGGTTTTCAAACTTGTTTCCATATAGGTGTGCATAGTAGTCTCTAATCTTTTGTATTTCTTCAGGCTCACTTGTGACAGGATCTTTTGCATTTATGACAGTGTTAGTGGGCTTTTTTTTCTTTTTCTTGGTCAGTATGGCTATTGGTCCATCAATCTTGTTTATTCTTTCAAAGAATCAGCTTTTTGTTTTGTTGGTTTCTTTTTTCTGTGACATTTTTGTCTTCTGTGCCCCGTGTTTGGGCTTTTATTTTGGTGATCTGGATTCCTCTGCTGATAGGGTTCTGGTGGTCTTGTCTTCTCAGCTCTCTTAGGTGATTTGTTAAGATGCTAATTTGTGATTTTTCTATTTTCTTGATGTGTGTTTGTAGAGGGATAAATTCCCCTCTTAGTACTGATTTCATGGCATCCCAGAGGTTTTGGTAAGATGTGCCTTTATTTTCTTTTGTTTTCAGTGTTGACCCAGTAGATGTTCAGCATCATGCTGTTTAATGTCCATGCCTTTATGGGCTTAGGGAATTTTGTTGGTGTTGATTTTTTTATTCCACTGTGGTCTGCAAAGGTGCACAGAAGTATTTTCTATCTTATGAAAACTTGGCCTGACTTATGGCAGAGGATGTGGTTGATCTTAGAGTACATTTCGTGTGGTGACAAGTAGAATGTCTATTCCATGGTTATTGGGTGGAGTGTTCTGTAGGTACCTATTAAACCTATTTGGTTGAGCATCAAGTTGAGATTACAGATCTCCTTGTTGAATTTTTTGTCTCTGATCTACCTAGGGTTGTTAGTGGGGGTATTTAGGTCCACAGCTATACAACTGTTAGAGTCAACATCAACATCTTTTCTTAGTTTTCTTAGTAACTGCCTTATGAAACCAGTGCTCCTGTGTTGGGTGCATGTGTGGTTTAGGTTGGATATTTCTTGCTGATGGATTGAATCTAACATATCTTTTTAACTTTTGATACCTTAAAAGTTTTGTCTGATATTAAAATCACAGTTCCTGCTTTCTCTTGTATTCTGTTTACCTGAAAATTTGTTTTCCACCCTTTAACTTTGAGTTTGTGAGTGTCATTTGTAGTGATGTGTGTTTCTTGTGGGCAGCATATGGTAGGGTAATGTGTTTGTAAACAGTTTCCCATTCTGTCTTTTCACTGACACATTTAGTCCTTTAATGTTCAGGCTGATTATGAAGATGTGAGAGTTTATCCCTGTCATGAGGCTGTTAGAGGTATTTGTTGTTGTTTGTTGATTTTCTTTCGATTTTTGGGTTGGTGTGTTGTGTGCTTTCAATGTTGCAGTCATAATGCATGCTGTGTTCTGTTTTCCTGGATTCTTGGGAAGCTTGTGGTTGCCCTTTTTTATTTATTCTGTGCTTAATACCTTAAGGTGTTTGGTCCAGTGCGGTGGGGCGTCTGTCTCTCTGGTATAATACACTTTGGGGTACTCTTTCCAGGCAAACAGTGGTTGATCTCAGAGGGGTGTGGAGATTGCCCCTCAGTCTCAGATTGCAGGTTGCTCTGAATTGGGTGAGCTAAGGCAGGTCTCTGCTGGGGTTCCAGGACAGAAAATGGCACTGGCTTGTGTCTTCTCTGGGACTGAGCTCCAGATTTCCTCCATGTTTTCTCCACAGTCCCCACTGCCAATGCCTGGCCTGTTGCTGCAGGTGGTGGTATGGGCCAGGTGTCAAGAGGTTGCCTTTTCCCAAGAGATGCCCCAAGAGATCTCTGCTGCCTTTTCCCAAGAGATGCCCTGGGAATGGTGGATGTTTCTGTATGCGGCAGGTGCTGAATTCATAGCAGTCCTAAATTGCAGCTGCTACCACAGGGGAGCCCCAGGTGCTTGATCGCATGTCTCCCCTCAGTCAGAAATTTATTTGTTCACTCACTTGCACACACAGATGCAGACGAGTCCTTATGCACACTCACCTATGCAGAGAGTCTCACGCTTCAACCATTTTTGTCATCATCTTGCTCCCAATCTATTTCTCTATCTTCTTCACCCTTTCCTATTACGGCAATTGTTTCCCCTTTGCTCAATGTGGTGGATGTTTTTGCAGGAGGGGGAGGAGGCCTGTGACCTGTCACTCGGGTTCTAGGGTAGGGAGAGATGATCAGGCCTCTAGGGGTTGTGGCTCCATGAGCTCTGGTGCATGTGTGCTATGCCAGCCAATCAGCAAGGAGCATGTGAAAGCCAGGCTGCGTGCTCCTGTGCACATATGAGGCTCTCCGAGGCTCTCTGAGGAGCACTGAGCTACTGAGGTCACTTCTGCTGAGGTGACTTCTGTTCCTCTTTCCTCATCCTGTCAAGATACTTTGGTTACATTGTCCTCTTGGGCATCTAAGACAGGGAGTGGGCAGTCCCCACACATGACTGTCCTGGGCCTGGGGCAGATGGGTTCAAGTCCTATGGGGGTGGCAGGAAACACACTGTGTCACCCCAGGGTGGGTCCTCACATCCAGCTTAGGGTCACCTGGGGATGAGGGGCAGAGCTGAGCTTTGGCAGTTTGGCACCGAGGAGTAGGACCAAGGTTAAGAATCTGGCACAGGACACTGAAGTTCAGGTGTGGGGAGCAGGTGTGAGCTCTGCCAGCAGCCCCAAGGATGGGATAGACTGGAAGGGATGGAGAGGTGGAGTGAGATGGGACACTGGCTTTGTCTCCCTTGTCCCCTCCTGTTCCAAGAAGAAACATAGGGAAGGGCAGCCCCAGTCTTCTTGAACCCAGAGAACTTTCCCCTGTGGTATTATTTAATACTTCTCATTTCATTAGTGGGTCTTTGTGTTCCCAAGGTTCGTGGTTTGCATTTCACGACAGCCAGCCATGGCACCCAAGAAGATGAAATTTAGCCAGGAAACTGACCAGGCCCTGATGGAGGGTAAGAGTATGACTGCCTGCGACTTGGAGTATGGAGGTAAAAAGAGGTGAGCTGAGGGGTCCAGAAGCTTGTGCTGGTTGGCAAGGATAGTTTGTCTGGGTTCTTTTGTACATGGAGCATGTGAGCAGACCATAAGGAAGGTCTGTCCAGTCTTCTGCACATGGAAGCATGTGATTAGCTTGTGGCCCTGATCACTGCTTTGGATTTCATCTTGCACCCGCACAAACCCCCTATGTCTGAAAGCAGGTTCGTGGGGGTGTAAGCTTCTTGTTTGATGCTTGCTCCCCAGGCCAGATTTCCAGAAGCTATTACAGCCTTTCTTCTGGACAGGTGCACTGCTGACTTACATCGGGTCTGATCTGCAGCACGTGGTGTCCTATGACTTCAGCCCCAGAAGACTTGAAAAATGTCTCCAGAAGATGGTCTCAGGCCCTGCTAGATTCCTGATGAGCAGCATGGAAATTATTCTATGCATATGCCTGCTCTGAAGCTTCAGTTGGCAAAGAGCCTAAACAGCTCCCTACATACAATATTCCTCCATGACACATTTTGTAAATACTGTCCTTTTAAAAACATTTGTCTCTCTGTTTCCACTGCAGCAGGTGGTCCAGGAAGTGATAGATCCAGAAAAGCTGTCCCCATGCAGAAACATCTTTGCTAGGTTCATGGTTATATACTCAGTCATTCTGCCCACCAACTCTTCCGTGTCACACATTTCACATATGATCTTTTCTTCCAAAGCAAATACGCTAATTTTCTTATTGCTGATGATAAAGTTATGTAATTTCTTCACAGGAATGAATTTTGGCATTTTTTTGGACCCATCTGAAGGTACGCTTTAGGAGACATTTGTAGAGAATATTGTTTCCAACCTTATAACTTTTATATCTGGAAGTGTTCAGTGTGCTGCAAGGCTGTTATTCAATGTTTGGGTTCTCATAGACAGGCTATCATCAAAGTACTTCGTGTGCAACCCTTTGGAATTCATTTCTTTCCTTGTGTCATTGTGGATGTGAAGAGGATGATGCTAACAATGGGGTGGTGAGAGTGATGTTTTTATTCTAGACACTGGAATTTTCGAGGAAAGTGATGACATGTTCACTATTTCACAAGTGTCTCATAGCAAGTCATGTATTTGTTTTGATACCCATCTTTCTCCCACTTTAGTTATTTTATAACACTTTACCACTTTCTTCAGGGGAGGAGGAATAGTGCAAATTCAAGCTTCTAAAATAGTTGTTCATTGTTATAATGACCTTAATACCTTCTGAGTTAGATGGGTGATGAGAACCAAAATTGTAAAAGTTTGAAACCAATAGGTCAGATGTCAGTTACATTAACTTATTTTTATTGCAATAGCTTTAGAGGGTACAGATGGTTTTTGGTTACATGAATGCCTTGTAGAGTGGTAAAGAGGTCTGGACTTGTGTGTGCCCGTCACTCCCACCAGTGCACATTGTGCCTGATAGGGGATTTTTCATCGCTCCTTGCTTTCTGCCCTCCACCCTGAGTCTCCAGTGTCCATTATATAAGTCTCCTTGCCTTTGCAGATCCTTATCATAGCTCCCACTTAGAAGTGAGAACATGCAGTGTTTGGTTTTCCATTCCTGTGTTACTTCACTTAGAAGGGTGGTCTCCATTTCCATCCAAGTTGCTGCAAAGAACATTATTTCAACCTTAGTTATGGCTGGGTGTGTATGTGTGTGTGTGTGTGTGTGTGTTTGTGTGTGTGTGTAACAATTTTCATTATCCACTGACCAGTTGATGGGTGTTTAAGTCGATTCTACATTTTTGCAATGATGAATTGTGCTGTAATAAACATATGAGTGCAGGTGTCTTTTTGGTATGACAAATGCTGTTCCTTTGGGCAGATGCCAAGTAGTGGGCTTGCTGACTCGGATGAGAGATCTACTTTCAGTTCTTTGAGAAATCTCCATACCCATTTCCATAGAGGTTGTGCTAATTTGCGCTCCCATAGTGTTTGTAGTATAAGCCTTCCCCTATTGCTGCATCCATGCCGACTTCTTTTTTTACCACTTTTTTTTTTGAGTTGGAGTCTCACTCCGTCGCCCAGGCTGGAGTGCAGTGGCATGCTCACGGCCACCCCAGCGTCGATGTGCTGGTCTCTGGCAATCCTTCCACCTCAGCCTTTCAAGTAGCCGGAACTACAGGCACACACCACCACATCCAACTAATTTTTACTTATTTATTTATTGTAAAGATGAGGTCTACCTCCAAGTTGCCCAGGCTGGTCTCAAACCCTCAGGCTCAGGCAATCAACTCACCTGGGTCTCCCAAAGTGCTGGGATTACACTTTGAGCCACTGATCTGGCCATCCATGCTGACTTCTATTGTTTTTTGGTTTTTGAATAATGACCATTCTGACTGGTGTAAGGTGATTTCTTATTGTGGTTTTAGTTTGCTTTCCCCTGCTAATTAGCGATGTTGATCATTTTTTCATATTCAAAGGACAAACTCTTCCCAGTGTCAGACTCAATTTATGACTTCTTTCTATGGATAATCTCTACAAGCTAGTAAGGTTTGAAAGCTTTGCTCAATTTGGTGGTGATGATATGCTTGATTCATGAGCCATCTTAGATGTTGATTATTTTATATGGAAACTGGATTTATAAAATATTTGTGTAATATTGCAGCTCCTTCATGATTATTGGAAATTAAGGATTGACAGTAGATTCATAACAATGAACCATATGGTTAGCAAGACATTATTTGAAATACTAAACATTTAAAATTTTTGAAAAATGTAAAATTTTGCAATTTTGCACAATGCAACATATTTGGTGAAAAGCATATATGAACCTCAAAATTATCCAGAAAGTGTTCTTGAATTTTTTTTTAAATTCTCTTGAACTGCCCATGGTCTTTGTCTGTCCCTCAAATTAACTTAAGAACTCCTCTGTCCTAATTAAAAAGATACTTTTCTTATTTTTCCTGTCACTTATCTCTGTGCCTTTTGGGCACTTTGAAAATGGAGTAACTTTGTGTGTTTTATATAAGGCATTCTAACCATAGCTAATCTAAATATATCCTTGAATTGGAGGATATTTTATACTGTTACTGGAAAGTATTTTTTTTAAGTTTTCTCATAAATTAAAGGCTCTTCTTGAGATACTCTTACAGGTTTTGGAAAACAACACTTTGCCATTACCTCTTTTTTTCTCTCTTTTTTTTTTTTTTTTTTGAGTCAGAGTCTCACTCTGTCACTCAGGCTGGAGTGCAGTGGCACGCTCACGGCCACCACAGTCTCGACCTGCTGGGCTCAGGACATCCTTTCATCTCAGCCTTCCAAGTAGCTGGAACTACAGGCGTTGCACCACCATGCCCGGCACACATGGTTTTTTTTCATTTATTGTAGAGGTGAGGTCTCGCCAAGTTGCCCAGGCTGGTCTCAAACCCATGGACTCAGGCAATCCTCTCACCTTGGCCTCCCAAAGTGCTGGGATTATAGGTGTGAAACACTGTGCCTGGCCTTCCTCTTAAATTTAAGTGATGACATACAGGTATATCTTTTCATATTGAGGTACTTGTCACTGTAAGATTACACAAAGAGGAAAAAAGTAAATACTCTTGATTTTTGAAGTGATGCCCACGTGTTCATGCTCAGTGACTTTCCAATACTGCTGAACCCACATTACCCTTATGGACTTGAATATGTGAGAACAAAAGCATCAATAAATGTTTTAATGCTTCCCTGTTGTCAAAATAGGAGTCTTCAGGGACATTTGTCTTGAAAGCAGAACGAGTTTCCTAAAGAAGACTGATGCTGTCAAAGCTATTCAGCTGAACCTAGAGCATGTCTGGGAAACCCAGCAAGAGCAGAGGTAAGGCTTTTAGTATTTTGGAGCCAGACCCTTTGTCTGAATTCTTACTCTTCATGCTTACAGACTCCTTAGGAAAAAAATCTGGTCTCTCAGTGCTAACATTCTCACTTGGTATTTCTCTAGGGAAGTAATTATTTTACTGCTGTGTCCTCACATGATAGAAGTGAGAGGTATTTCCTGGAAGTAAATGAAGATGGCCCATTTCACCCTTTCAAATCACAGTGCAGTGTGCCTCACATAAAAAAAAAAAATTCTTCGTTCTTTAAAGGTGCTTGCAGAAGTCAAGTTAAGTTTCTTAAACTATTAGTCTTGTGATAGTTTATTGTATATGGAAAGTTAATCTTATCTTGTAAATATTCTTTAAGTTTTACTGAATAGAATTCATTGTTCAAGTTTTTTATTGTGTCAAACTGAGAGTAAGTGAAATATCCCCATTTAGAAATCCTAGATGATAAATGGGTAGAATATCCTCCTTGAATCTATTTGTGATTATTACAACCTCTGTGTAACTCAGAAAGAGAAAATGGAAAAAAAAACAAAAAAACCCTTGTAGATAAAATGTATTTCTTCTGTAAAATGTGTAATACAACATATCTTTAGTTGTTAAGCGCTAAACCTCTGGGGGATAGCTTCCCTCTTAGCTAATTAGGAGCATATTCTTGGAATGAGTAAATGATCCACTTTATTTTCCAATTTCCCATGAGAGACTTCAGCTGATATTATCATCTTCTCCCTCTATGGTATAAATCATGACCAATCAATTTTGTTTTGAGTGTGTTAGTTTTTTCTTATGGAAAATGTATCACAGTGTTCATTATTATGCTTTACAGTCGGAAGCTTTGTCATGATTATTATCAGCAGTGTCTTTTTATGAAGAGCAGAATCAAACTGCACAGACGGTCAAGGAACATGAAGAAAAACCAGTGGTTGGTATCAAGTTTGGTTTTGTAATGAATCTACTGTCACCAAGTCTGGTGGGAGTGGAGCGCCTGGCTACTGAGACCCAGGGAGTGAGCTCCATTCCCATTCCTGTCTGTGGCCATGTGACTTGGTCTTGATCACTGTAAATGTAAACAGGACGGACACTTGGCACACTCACAAGAGCCCTCCGTCTTGCTGCTTCTCTAACAACCATTGGCCAAAGGCAACAGAAGGCTGTGTTGTTTACTCTAAAGAAGTCCAGGGGGTGTTTAGCTCTGGACACAACTGGCTGGGGGATGGGGAGAGGTTGCTCAGGCATAAGTTCCTACCTCAAAGGGTTGTTTTGAGTGAGCATCAGGTGACTTTGTATACATTAAGGTGTCTAGAATGGTTCAGCACAGAATCTGACACGTGATTCCTACATAGGACTTCCCTATCACTGATTTTAGGAATATGTTGCAGTTACTGGGAATGTCAAAATCTAGGATGTGTCTAAGTGAGCAAGTGGCTGACGCCAGGGATATTTCAAGATCATTGTAGGAGGAACAGAAAGACCAGCAGTATTGGAAGGTTTACGTCTGGGTTTTGAAAGCATCAAAGACTGAAACATCTCTGTGGAATATTATTACAAAAGGAATTTTTTCTTCAAAGAATGGGTCATGTGATTATTACCTAGTTTTTGTATACTGTGAGTAGCACAAAGTATATTAACTTGATTGCAATATTTGTTGAGATAAGATATTTTAAAATGTCGAGCATAGAGTTGCTTTTTACTAAATTTTAAATTTTACTCAAATTGTTATGACAACTTTTCTTTGTTTATTTTTAGAACATATCAAAGCAGGAAAAAATGGCTGTTCAACAATTTAGAACTGCTCAGCACCAGAAGGTGAAAGCATTTAATGATGCTGTCTTGAAGGTCAGTTGTACACAACTTTTTCCCATAAAACAGTGCATATATTGAGGAAAAGACTTTTTCTTTTCAAAATTATGTTGAATGTACTTCGAAAATTCTTCAATATTTTCCATTTTGACATCATTGGTCTGGTTTTAACATAAGCTCTAGATGCATTCGTTGTTACTTTTAGAATTCATGAATGGCTAGTGGGTGTTATTCTAAACAGGAAATGATAAATTGGCAATGTTCCCTGGAAATCTACATATCCTGGAGAACATTCATCCTTTATGAACATCTTCACCATGACACTTTGTTCCAAAATTAGTTGTTTTGTTGGAAATAGTGGTAGATGAAAACAGGAAGTGTCTACATTATTTCTATCATTTTTAGATGTCTTTGAGTTTTCTTTCTCATGCCATTGTTTCTCAAAGAGCAAGTCCTCAGTGGTAACAAAGGAGTATTTCTTTTGTTTCAAATTTATTTCCCAAGTATTTCATGGCTTATCTGCTTTCAGTAGTATGGAAGCGCCTACACATTGCTTCATATGCCACCTGGGAATCATTAAGACAGGGCCAAGATGTAAAACAGTGCAGAAGCCAGCAGTGGGTTGACAGTTTGTGACCAAGAATTATCTCTTGTCGCAATTGCTCCTCTGCAGGTTGACCTCAGTGACACTGACCTTTTCATGCAGGTATTATGTATTTAGGATTCGATGGAATGCTGTGCATGACCCTTTTCATTTTACTTGGAATGTTTTAAAACCATCTTCTTCAAATCCATGTTAAAATTTCACTCTTCTAAATGAATTGAGATGGTTTGGAAAACTAGCTTAAAATGAGTGATTTAAAAAATTCTTTTAGTATGATACATGCTATGTATAAGTACATAGACCTCCTATCTGTTTTCCCTGCTTCTCTGATCCAACCTTCATAGGTCTGCAGTGTTCTCTTCCTGCCATATAGCCCTTTCCTCTTCCTAACCCATGAGTATAATCCCCGTCTAAATTCCCAGATATTCAGAGATCACCCCCTGATCCCCCTTGATGCCATCTTCGGAGCTTTCTCTGCTCAGTTTTTTCTTTCCTCCCACTCTTCTGGGTCAATGGCCTTCACAGTGACTCACTGGTGCACTCATGCTTTCCTTGTGCTCTTCCCCCCAGTACTTTTCAACCGCTTTTTTGATAGCCTACGAAAATCGTGTTATTTGCCCACTAAGTAGGCACTGATCTCCATTTCTCCCCACTACACAGTCCCAGTCAGTTGCCCTTCTATCCTAATTATAAAATTGTGTGATTTCCATGGACAGGTTTCATCGAGTCATGGGAATATGGAAATGGTCTTATGTTCATTTTCTAATCCCTCTGTAGTACTAGAGACACTAAGTTCTATGTAGTATGCACTGGTTCACTGTGTGTTGGATGAGGAGTACAGATTTAGGTCACACTGGAAGTTTCACAAGTTGAACAGCTTGTACCGGAGACCATTTTATTGCCTTGATGGAAATCCTGTTATATAGGATGATAAATAGTGTAATACCTGGTGTTTTGGAAGCTTATTAATGGATTTCAAAATGATGGTTGATGTGGAACTTCCAGTCTCTTTCTCTCTCTTTTTTTTTTTTTTGGCTATATCTTGACTTTAACAGCTCATTATCCATTGTTTTAAGTAAATTGTAATATTGTGCATCCTATGATGAGGATATTTTACTGAATTCACACATTCTGTCCTGAGGTGTGAGTATTTTGATCTTCGTGTAGTACTTGGAATATTTTTGCTGAAATAAACAGTGACCATAATCTGAATTTGAAACTTCTTTTGAAATGAAGATGCACACAATCACAGCAGAGTGAAATGCGGGGGCTTATGGCTAAATCTAGCTTTTGTTTCAGAGCTTGCAACACCCAGATGGGATGTGTGAAGCTCTCACTGGCGAACTTAGAAAAAAAATGGCTGCGATGCACAGAAAATTTGTGAAGGAAAGTGTAAGTAACATGTATTTCGCCTTGAAAATGGAAGATTGATTCGACCATTAAAATGTTTTACTTGCTGAATTTTGTATAAAACCGACCCGAATATTCAGCAGATGGCTACCCTCTCTTCTCATGTCACAGCAGCACCACAAAGAAACCAGTGTGGAAAAGCAGCTGTGTCAGCTTTCTGATGACACTTTGACAAAGGAAGCTGGATCTCAGTGAATCGATATGTGACAATCAGCTATAGGAAACGGGGATGCCACAACTTTTTGAAGGGTTGATGAGATGAGGAATGTGAGACTGACCCCACTCTGGAATCCTCCAAGATTGTCTGGATCCATTAAGCAAGTCCCCAGAATTATATGAAGCATTTAAGTTAATAAGACAAATACTTTTGTTCCTCCATGACTCAACAATGTCACACAAATGACAGCAATAACCAAAAGCCAGACAATTATACATGCAGAAAGTTCCTATAGAGTGTTTTAGAAAAACCTTACATTTGCCAAGACATTAAAAAAGTGAAAAGGTTTGAATAAAGTCACTTTTATTTTTATTTTTTTAAACATTTTTTATTTTAAAATTGTGGGGTACAGTTAAGGGTTAGGTATACAAATATGCATCATTCAGGCACCCTTGTTGATAAGGGGTGTCCCCCTGTCCCCAGACAGATATTGACTACCATTAATCCCACCTTCCTTCTCCTCCCTGCCCCCCCCCATAGTTTCCCACTGGATCTCTCACAGAAACAAAGATCTGAGTATCACATGTTCTCACTCATAAGTGGACCTTGAACATCTATCATAATATAATAAAGTCACTTTTTAAATAATTCAGAATAGTACTTTATTATTTCTATTGAAGAAAATAATTTTTCCCACGATTTCAAGCTAACCTTTGAAGAAAGGTATATTTTTTTATCAAATTAGTGAAAAATTTATTTTCCATTTATCTCAAGTATAAGTAAGTAGTAGATAAATGTAGATGGCAGTCTATAGATAACAGATGACAAATGATGGGTAAATGATGAACAATTTATGGGTAGACATTTCCTTGGATATCTACACAAAGGGATAATATGTATCTACATTACCTTACTTGTCCAGAAAAAGTAGACTACACTGAGAAGTTTTGTTTATTTTGGGTTGGTTTTTCTTTTGCTTTTTGTTTGGTGGGTTTTTTGGGGGGGGTAGAGACGAGGTCTTGCGATATTGCTCAGACTGGTCCAGTGATAGGTATGCGTTCCTTACTGGGGACGGTTATGAACTGAATTTTGTCTCCCCAAATTTTATATGTTGAAATACTAACCCCCAGTACTTTTTAAACAAAGATGTGATTGTAGATGTGATAAGATGTATACTGAAACGGGGTAAGTCCTTAATCCAATACAGCTGGTGTCCTTATAAAAGGGGGAAATTGGGACACAGACATGTATGGAGGGGAGACATGGTAAGAACACCTTGTACACACCAAGGAATGCCTGAGGCTATCAGAAGCTAGGGAGGAGGCCTAGAACAGATTCTCTTTCACAGCCTTTGGATGGAACCAAACTGCCCACACTTTGATCTTGGACTTCATCCTCTAGTACTATGAGACAATACATTTCTGCCACTAATTTGTTGCTTTGATACTTGGCTAAGAGACTAACACAGGAACTATCCCTCTCTGATTACCATCCCATGACATGCCTCTCGTAGTCTTCCTCTAATATTGCCTAAATCTTGCCCTCCTAAGCCTGAACTGTCCTTAAAGAACTTTACCAAGGTCTTGTCCTTCTCCTAGGATTATCTGCATGGAGGTTTTATATGGAATAGAGTCCTGTCCCCTGTTATGGGAGGTAATAATATATGGAAGTCAAAAACAGGTTTGGTGGTCAAAAGGAGGAGTGTTTAATTCTTCACTGACTATAACTTTGGGAAGTTAAAGCATGAACTTATCTGTTACCTGGGGCACTAATGCCCTTCATCTTATAGAATTAAGTGAAATTGTAAAAGTAAAGCCCAGAGAAGGCAAAAGGTTGGACACTTCTGCTTAGAGGATGCAACACGTGATCCCCATCGATGTTCCGGGCTTACCTCCAGGGAGCTGAGGTCCCTTACAGCACCATTGGGAATGCTTGGAATGTCATTGCCATGAATCATAAGCAGTTCCAACTTGGTCAGTCCCACAAATGAGATTTCCGACAGGGCCTGTATGTTATTAAGCCTAAATAATTTAAGTACAAGAAATCCCAGTCACTTATATGCATCCACTTATATAAAATGCTCAGTACAGTCAAATTCATAGAGGCAGAAAACAAATGGGTGCTTCCCAAAGGATGGGAGGGTGGAGAGGGGTTGAGTAACAATTGCTTAATGGGTGTGAGATCTCCTTTTGGGGTGATGAAAATACTTTGAGATGACATGTACAAATTCAATTCTACCTGAATTTGAAACAAAATACAAAAGCAATGCACAGGTCAACTTTGTAGGTACCTTTGGGATATAGTTAGCTCTGCAAACTAGCTCAAATATTTTCAGATACAGAGAAATAAAAAGGGTACAAAGACAGGTGGTGTTTAAGCTTCCATTTGTATGAAATGGTGCCTGGTGCTCATTCTGTTTGCATGGATGACCCAAGGAAAGCCCAGAGAAGGAGGAGGCAGGTCTTGAGACCATGGAGATGGTGCTTGAAGGCTGGATCTCTTAGATGGATCAGAAAGAACTTGATGTTCCTCAGCACATTGTAGTCCAAGGGTGTGCTATGTTCTGTGTTTTTCACCAAAAATTATCAGGTTCGATTTGACATCCAACTATCATAGTAGGTCCAAAGTGAAGAAGAAGCAGAAATGCACAACAGGATTAATGGTGATTGGATTCCTTCCACACCTGAATAAATCTTTGTTTTCAGGAAGGTACCTGGGGTTGCATGAGGTCACATCAGCTCCAAAACCTGTTTTACTCTACTTCTACTTACTTGCTCCTGGTGAGTGTTTTTGAGAGGCATGAGATAGATACAGATGCAGGTGCTGCTGGTGCCAAATGTCAGAATGGGGAAGCCTGGAGAGTCAAGTCACTTGAGTGCAGGGAGGAGAGGAGGAATTGTCTTGCCTCTCAGCACTCCAGGGTACACACCAGTCCTGTTTGCATCTTTTTAAAAGCCAACAAAGAGCCTGGGAAGTCAGCATGGCACTCAGAAAAGAGAACCTGACTAGGTTAGTACCAGTTATTATGACAAAGCAGAATTTAAAATAAAATAGATGAGTAGGGTATTGTGGAAGTTCCAGAGAGATGTCATTAAAAGTCTTTTAATCAAGGGAGGGGATTTTTTAAAGTCCATAAATCATAAGCTGTTAGGGTAGGGTGAGGGTGGATGGGTGGAAAGGGGCGCAACACCGCCGGAGCTGGCATGCCAGAGGTGCATGCTAACACCCAGAGATCTGAGTAATGCAAAGAATTGCAACACACAAGAAGTGAAAGAAGAAGAGTTTTATTTAAGAAAAATTCACTCCCCACAGACAGAAAGTGGGCCTACACTTTGGATGAGTGTAGCCTTGTAGCGCTCTAGAACCCAGGCTTAAATCCTTTTCCTTGGAGATGTTGCAATCAGGTAGACGTGACTGCTGTGACTTCCTTATTGACCACCTGCAAATGTCTTAGAGACCGTGTTACATAGAGACCCATTAATGTCTGTCCGTATTATCATAGCCCCTAGAGAAGGGTGTGACAAGGATTCCAATGCTCCTGCACCTTCCCGAATGACATTCCTTAGAGCTAATGGAGGATGCATCTCCCCCTATCTCCCATGCATTCCCAGTGGATAGCTTCGGGGGATCCTTGACTTCCCTGTAGATAGTGCCCAATCTACTGGAAGATCGAATCTCCACCTGCTCTCCTTCTGAGGGGTCACAAGTCCTGTGATCTGCATAACTTTTGTAATTACAAGTTTTGTGACTTCTATAATCCTTGTCCAATGCACGATGTCTTAGGCTTTGTAAATTCCCTTTACTCTAGGCAAGCTTGATTGCCACTGTGAGATATCTCTGGCATCAGGAAGTCTGTTTCTGAAAAGACAAAGTCGGCAAAGTTAATTTTTACCTAAAGTATGTGTTTCTCCAAAACATAGCTTCTACTTTCTCATCATTGTGTCAGGGTTTAAAAACAAGATGAAAGATGGCTTCTCACTCTTGGTCTGTCCTTTCAAAAGCTAGATAATAGTTTTTTTTCCTCCTCAAAAAATATTTGGAGTGAAATTTTCAGAAAAGCTTTGAGGTTGCCTAAGCAGGAAACAGCAGTGCCGATGGAGACCAGTCAAAACAGCTGTGTGAAAAATAGGAAGTGTATTAGCTCAAGGCCAACAAGCCCTCATTCCACAAGAGTCTTAGGCTCCCTTCAAACTGCTAAAAGACAAAGCAGACCCTGAGTTTTTTCTGTTAGACATCATCTTTGCTTCAATTTTCTTTCCTAACAAAATGCACAATCTACCTTATTATGGTATTATGACATTATGAGTGATTTTTTAAAGTGATGTGTTGACTCATGTTATAAACTAGGCCAGATGGGAGTAACAGATGTTGGTGTAGTGAAACAATTCTCCAGGGTTTTAAACCTTTTCCTTTCTTGTTAATACTCCACAAAACCGTCTCTAGAAATCACTATGGACACCAATAGGAGAAACAAGCATTTTGTTATCTTTGTTTCATTCCTGTATCTGAGCTGTTGAGGCACCATAATCCACTCTTTAGTGTGAGTTTTTTTTTAAATGAAACCATCAGAAATTCTTTTCTAATTTAAGGGTTAGTTAACTATCCCATGTTCACAAAATACTTCAGCTTAAAGATGGGTGGGAAGAAAAATAAATCCCAGAAACCAATTTGTGTACCTAACCCTTAAATGTACCCCTCAATATCACAATAAAAAAAAAAAGAAAAAAAAGAAAAAAACAAAAACTAGTGTTACTTAAACAGCCATTTGCAATTCCACTTTTTGTTTTCTAGATAATTTAAGAGAATTATATATTAAACAATAATTCGCCTAAAAAAAAAAGATGCAAATGCAAAAAGAAAAAAGAAAGAAAGAAAGAAAGAAAGGAAAATTGTAGATAAAACTATTTTCTGCTCTGCAAACAACACACGCCCTACCTTCTCCTGGTTCAAGTGAGCTCCAACTCCTTTTCCATTTTTCCTTCTGTTAGGCATGTGGTCTGTCCTAATAAATTTTAAGATTGCAAGAAAGGGAGCTGGCCTGTTGGTTAATAGTCCCCCCTCTGGCAAAGCCAAGCTGTTTTCTCCTGTGAGGTATCTTCACTGTGGTTGGATTTTCAGACAGATCATAAAATTTCCCAAAATTTCCTTGAGAAATCTATTTAATGGTCTATCACCATGAATTGGGGAAGTTTCCAACTTACTATTTCAACTTTTCATTCTTATTTTACCACTGTGCTTTATAGTCAATTGATGCAGTTATTTTTTAAAAACTAACAAAAACAACTCAGTTGTACAAGGTGTCCAGGCATGTTTACAGTTATTCACTGAGTTAGGTTTAGCCATTTCATTTTATTAAAACGTCCTCACAGTGGACATTCATCAAACAGAAATTCAAATTTTAAAAATGTTTTAAAAATTAATGAAGTTACTAAACAAAGTGGAAATGAAATTTAATTTGTTGTTTTCCAGATAGTAAAAATAGTTAATATCGTTTATTGAAAAATTCCAAAGGATATTTGACTATTAACATAGCACATGAGTACCTGTGGTTCATAGCAACTAATATTTATGTATAGAAGACGTTTGTGGGTCCAAAAGTGAAATAAAGACATGAAAATCCTATCTGGCATGAGGCACAAAAACACTTCTTAGGACGATATCAATATTTTAAATAAGCAACATCAGAAAAAAGCTATTTCATTGTCTCAAAGTCATAAGTCCCTCATCCAGGTGACTTGAAAAGTGTCACAGATAAACTGCTTATTCTTTGTATTATTCTTAAATAGCTCCTGAAGTCTCTGTGTTTAAATAGTCTTTGTATAAGTAACTGCATGTCATATGCATGTGCATGGACAACATATTAAGAAATGTTCAGAAAATTCCTTGACAAACTAAAGTTGTTCATCATGCTCTGTAAATAGACCTTACAGGTGATGGAGAGATTCAGATGGTCGTCCAAAAGGACTGTGCTTAGCATCATTAGAGACTTTGTTCTCCCTCTTGATCTGTGTGTCTATTTCCACACACACGCTTGCAGAGCACAAGACAGTAAGATTTCCAAGTCAAACAATAATAAGAGTCTCATTGTTCTTAATTCTCCCATTTTGTGTCCCTATAATGTATCATTTAAAGTCTTGGGCAGTTTAAAGCCACTGTGCAAGATTCAGACTTTCAAATAGCTAAAATCGAGTGTCTCTCCCCGTGGATAAGCACTTCTCTGTTTTGCTGTCCACCAGGTGTCCCAGGCCAACGTTCCTGGACAAGATGCCCAGGCAGTCTTGCTGGGAGGCTCTCTCCGTGGTGCTGATCCTGCTATGGGGCCCTCCGCCCACCGCCCTGGCCTGTCCCCACCCTTGCGCCTATGTTCCCAGCGAGGTCCACTGCACATCCACATCCTTGGCTGCCGTGCCTGCGGGGATTGCGAAACACGTGGAGAGGATCAACTTGGAGTTCGTACCACGCCCTCAGGGTGCAATCTTCGTGTCTGTGTGCATGTGTTTATGGGTGTTTGCATACATGTGGGTGCATGTGTCTAACCTGCATGGGTCGCTCTGTGGGTGGGCACTTATCGGTGGGGAGACACACTCAATTTTAGCCATTTGGAAAGTCTGAATCTTGCACAGTGGCTTTAAACTGCCCAAGACTTTAAATGATACATTATAGGGACACAAAATGGGAGAATTAAGAACAATGAGACTCTTATTATTGTTTGACTTGGAAATCTTACTGT
>CAUYQG010235254.1:0-12774 GCA_963574415.1 Tarsius wallacei | reverse complement strand
TTAATATAGGAAATTAGGCCAGGCTCGGTGGCTCAGCCTGTAATCCCAGCACTTTGGGAGGCCGAGGTGAGTGGATTGCCTGAGCCCGCAGGTTCGAGACCCGCCTGGGCAACTTGGCGAGACCTCATCTCTACAATAAATAAAAAATTAGCAGGGCATGGTAGAGCACGCCTGTAGTTCCAGCTACTTGGAAGGCTGAGGCAGAAGGATCACCGGAGCCCAGCAGGTAGAGGCTGCGGTGGCTGGGAGCGGCCACTGCACTCCAGACTGGGCGACAGAGTGAGACTCCAACTTAAGAAAAAAAAAAAAAAAAAAAGGAAATTAGTTACTTTCAATACTGAACTATGCATTTTGCTGTATCTTATACCATTAAATATTTCAGAAACACATTAGTTGGCAGGGCAAAAGAAGTGAAGGCTATAGAAAGCCTACCATCAGAGTCCAGGCTTGCCAGAGTTTTCAGGAATTTAGGAAGTTGCTACTAACACCCTGGTTAGGAACTGCAGGAAACCACAGCATCTGGTAACAGCGGACTGCTGAGCTGAGTTGGTTGACTTAGGAGGAAATGACAGGGGTTGCTGCAAAACCTCACCCCTGCCAAAACTAAAGCATCTGTCCACTACTGCTGGAGGAAAAAAATGATGGTTTCTTTTTTCCTCCTGCCTTCCAGATCTCACACAACTCTCAGTTGTGGTATCTAAAACATAAACTTGAGGGCAAAGGATTTTAGAAAATCTTGTTCCTGGGCATCCAACTCCTGTATTATGGGGAGAACATCAAAGGAAGGCTGAAACATATTAGTATAAACAGAAAAGCTGTCACAGTGAGGATCTACAAACTTCTAGAGAAATCTTTCTAATCAATGATGAAATTTTTTTATTGTTTAAAAATAAATTTTATTGTGTATATTTGAAGTTCACAACATGATATTATGGGATACAAGTAGATACATATAGATGGTACAACAGTTACTACAGTGAAACAGATTACTTTTTTTAAAAATCTCACACAGCTACTTCTTTTTGTGACAAGGGCAGCTAAAATTTACTTATTTAACAAAAATCCTAATGCAATATAATTTTATTAACTTTAGCCCTCATGCTTTACCTTAAATCGCTAGACTTGTTTATCATTCTTATCTGCTCCTTTGTGTTCTGTGGCCTACATCTCTCCATTTCCTTTCCCCCCTCACCTGTGGTAACTGCTGTTTAATTCTCTCTATATATTTAAGTCTTTAGAAAAAAAAATACACATATAAGTGAAATTATGCAACATTTTTCTTTCTGTGTCTGGCTTACTTCACTTAGCATAATATCCTCCAAATTCATCTATGTTGAAGCAAATGGCAATATCTGCTTTTTAAAGGATGTATCCTATTTCACTGGTATACATCTGTGTGTGCGTGTGTGTGTGTGTGTGTATGTGTGTGTATGCAGTTGACTCTTGAACAACATGAGAGATAAGCGTGTCAACCACCTGCACAGTTGAAAATCTGTGAGTAACTTTTGACTCCTCCAAAACTTAACAACTAATAACCTAGAAGCCTCATTGGTGACATAATCATTTGATTAATACATATTTTGTATTTATATGTTCAATGTACTATATTTTTATAATGAAGTAAGCTAGAGAAAAGAAAATGCTATTTTAGAATAATGACAAGAAAATTTATATTTACTAATGTTTGAGTGGAAGTGGATTATCATACATGTCTTCATTCTCCTTGTCTTCACATTGAGTAGGCTGAGGAAGAGGAGAGGTTGGTCTTGTTGTTGTCTCCTGGGTGGCAGAGGCAGAAGAGGTGAAGGAGGTAGGAGAGGCATAAACACTCAGCCTAACTTTGCAGAAATACATCAGGTGGAAATTATATATTTCCACCTGATGTTTTTGCTTTTTCATGTCTTAAACATGTTTCCATATGGTACCAATTCTCCACCATTTGCTTTGGTTTCAGTGCCCGTGTAATAGACACAATCTCTTTCATGATTTCCTTGATTGGTGGTTATAAAACCTGTGGAGTCATGCACAGCATATGGACACAGTGTCTCTAGCAGGATTTTATTGTTTTGGGCTTGGTGGGTTTCACAGTATTTTCTATAATGACGATGGCATCTTCCATGGTGTAATCCTTCCAGACTTCCATCATGTTTTCTCTATAGAGATTCTCTTCCATGGCATTGACAAGCCTTGGAAAAGAGTGACATGTATAATGAGACTTAAAGGTCCTTGTGACACCCTGATATAGAGGTTGAATTAGAAATATCGTGTTGGGGCAAGCAGATCACTTTGATGCCTTTGGTTTTGAACTTATGGTGTTCTGGATGGCCAGACGCATTATATATGTATATATATATATATATATATATATATATATATATATTTTTTTTTTTTTTTTGTGAGTTGGAGTCTTGCTGTGGCCCAGACTGGAGTGCAGTGGCCGCTCCCAGCCACCGCAGCCTCGACCTGCTGGGCTCCGGCGATCCTTCCGACTCAGCCTTCCAAGTAGCTGGAATTACAGGCGCGCGCTACCATGCCCGGCTAATTTTTGATTTATTGTAGAGATGAGGTCTCGCCAAATTGCCCAGGCGGGTCTCGAACCCGCGGGCTCAGGGAATCCACTCACCTCAGCCTCCCAAAGGCGTGGGATTACAGGCTGAGCCACCGAGCCCAGCCAAATATATATATTTTAAAAAGAACTTTGAAAGGTCGTTCTTTACTGGGAAGGTACTTCCTGACTTAACGGACAAATATTAATGGAACCAATTCAGAAACAAGACTCTCCTTTTCTAGGCCTTCTTGTTGTACAACCCAAAGACTGGCAACTGGTTGCTAATCTTTTTCCTTCAAGGCTCAGGAACTAGCAGCTTTATAGATAAAGGCAGTCTTGATCATAAACCTGATTGCATTTGCACAAAACAGTAGAATTAGCTATTCTCTTCCTGTCTTAAATCCTGATACTCACTTCTCTTCCTTACTAATAAATGTCCTTTGTGGCATTGTTTTTTTCTAGAACAGAGCACTTTCATCTGCATTAAAAACCTATTTATGCAGATATTCTTTTTCCTCAGGTATTTTCCTAATAGCATCTGGAACTTGTCTGCAGCCTTTTGGTCAAAGAAGCTGCTTCTCCTGGTTATCTTAATATTTGTAAAGCTCTTTCTAAAAATATCAAACCATACTTTGCTGGCATTTAATTCTTCAACTTTTGCTTTTCCCTTTTGCTTTAAGTTGTCACATAATGACTTTGCTTTTTCTTGAATCATATTAGAATCTATAGGAATGCCTTTCTTATAGCAATTCTACATCCAAATAAATGCTGTATTTTCAATAATGGATAAAAACATACTTAACAAAAGATACAAGGTTTCAGTGTCTGCTTGCATAGCTGCAGCAACATTCTCACAAATTTCCTTATCTTTCTTTTTTTTTTTGTACACTGGTTCTGATGATGAATTCATTTATATTGAAATTGCAGCAACTACAGCTGCAGACCTCAATCTAGTACATATCAAACAATTTACCATTTTCTTGTAATATCATGGCTTTTCTCTGTTTTTTGGGAGCACTTTGATCATCACTAGTGGCACTTAGTATGAGGCCCATGGTGTTATTAAGGTTTACTGGATTGCACTAAATATGATCAAAAATACACGAGAACCTAAAAGATGACTTTTTATTGCAATATAAAATTTACTAGAGACAAACTGGTCAACTGGAGATAATTATGGTCACCCAACTTTAAGCAGATACTCATAACACTTGAGACTGTCACAACAGTAACAAAGAAGTGACTACAAAATTATTACAGTAGTACAGTATGTACTATAGCAAATTTTATGCAGTTATGATTTAATGCTTTATATTTACATGTGTGTATATTTCTCTGGACTGCAAATGACTTCAAAAATGGTTCTTAAGTGTTTGTGTGCATAAGTATTGATAAAATTGAACTTTTTGTAATAGATTTGTATATATTTTATGGTAACAAATTATAGCATAGATTAATGTCTCTATATATTTTATGCATTTGTAAGACTCTTTTTCTTTTTATAAAGATATTTCTAGGTTACACAGTTTGTCTGCAGGTTTTTTCAAATTGTCATGAATCTTCACAACATTTTCAATGTATTTATTGAAAATATCCTTGAATAAGTGGATCCACACATTTCAAACCTGTGCTGTTCAAGGGTCAGTTTTATATATATGTACGTATACCACATTTAAAAAAATCCATTTATCTATCATCTAGATTGTTTCCATGTCTTGGTTACTGTGAATAATGCTACAATGAACATGGCAGATATCTTTACAAGGTGGAGGTTTCATTTTCTTTGGGTATGTATGCAGAAGAGGGATTGCTGGATTATATAGAAGTTCCATTTTAAATTTCTTAAGGGAGCTCCTGCTTTCCATCGTGGCTGTCCCAATCTACAGTCTCACCAGTGTATTAGCATTTCCTTTTCTTTTCACCCTCTACAACATTTGATATCTCTTGTCTTTTTGGTAATAGCTATCTTTATGGATGTGAGGTGACCCATAGTGGTTTTAATTTACACTTTTCTGATGATTTTGATGTTGAATGTGTTATCAAATACCTGTTGGCCATTTTAATGTTTTCTTTGGAGAAATGGGTGTTCAGATCCATTTCCTGCTTTTTAATTAAAAAAAAGTTTTTTTGCTATTGAGTTGGAAGTTAAGTTGTTTTATCTACATTTGAGATATTACCATCTTATTAGATATGCGGTTTGCACTTATTGTTTCCAAGTCCATAGGTTGCCTTTTCATTTTGTTGATTGTTGTTTCCTTTTGCTAAAAAGAAACATTTTAGGTTGATGTAGTTTCATTTATTTTTGTTTTTTAGCCTGAGCTTTTGGTGTGATATCCAAAAAAATCATTGCCATGGCCAATATCAAGGAGTTTTCTGTGTTCTCTTCTAGGAGTTTTATGGCTTTAGGTCTTATATTCAGGCTTTTTATACATATTGAGTTGATTTTTGTGAGTGGCATAAGATAATGGTCCAATTTTATTGTTCTATGTGTGGAAATCCAGTTTTCCCAGCACTGTTTATTGAGGAGACTGTTCTTTCTCCACTGTGTCTCAGTGATGAAATAGTAAAAATTTACCCATTGAAGTTAGCAACAAAAGAAAGATGCCTACTGACATTGATATCTTTCAAAATTAAATTCCTAAAAAACATAACTAGATAAGGAGAAATACTAGAGGTGTTATACTTCTAATATAACAGCTATTAAGATAGATGTTATAATACCTAATTGACTGCATTAATTTATGTAATTATATGTAATATAACATAATTAATTAATTTAATACAATTAACAAAGAGAATGATAAAGTAGTAATGCTTTATGGGCAATGGAAGAGGTCCTGTTAAAAATCCAAGAATTAGCAATCAAAATGTTTCAAGAATTTCTTCCAATCTTACTAGATTAGAAAAAAATCAAAATTTAAACAAAAAAATAAATATAAGCTATAAATTAGTAATTTACAGAAGAAATAAAAAGAATAAATAAATATAATTATCAGACAGCTTTAAACAAAAACAGGATGCAAATTTTTGACCTTGAGATTGACATATATTAAATACATTAATATTTTCCCAGAATATTATATGTAAGAAAACACATATTCTTACATATTGTGATAGTTTCATAGGTAAGTATGGGGAGTTTTTTAGAGAAATTTGACTGTGTCTATGTAAACATATGCATGTAGTCAGCAATTCGACTAGATGTAACATGTCAGAAATTCACTCGTGCAAAAGTATGCAGTAAAAGGGTAATAATTGAAGCAGTGTTTTTAAGCACAGCAAATGGAAATTCTGTACTTTTCTATTGGTAAGGTAATGTTTAAACTAACAATGGCTTATCTTCATGTAAAATATCATCCAGTTATTAAAAGGAAATTTAATACAATTATTAAATTTCACAATATGTAATATTCTGGGAAATTTAATACAATTAGCAAAGAGAATGATAACGTAGTAATGCTTTATGGGCAATGGAAGAGGTCCTGTTAAAAATCCAAGAATTAGCAATCAAAATGTTTCAAGAATTTCTTCCAATCTTACTAGATTAGAAAAAAATCAAAATTTAAACAAAAAAATAAATATGAACTGACTTGAAAAGATAACAATGATATATTGTTAAGTGAAGGTGGTAAGATGCAGAGAAGTGCACAGAGTAAGGTTTTCTTTATGTTAAAGAACACTGATAGGTGTATTTGCCCATACATTAGAAAAATTATTTGAAACAATGTACTAAATCAGGTATTTTGAACCATTAAAATTGATTACTTCCAAGAGGGAGAGTGAGCTAAAAGAAGATATGTATGTGGGGAGATTAAATAAGACTTGCATCTTTTACTATCCATATTTGTGATTTGTTTGAAATTTCACAAAGGAGAATATAATACTTGTGTAAGCCGGGCTCAATGGCTCAGCCTGTAATTCCAGCGCTTTGGAAGGCTGAGGTGAGTGGATTGCCTGAGCCCGCGGGTTCGAGACCCGCCTGGGCAACTTGGCGAGACCTCATCTCTACAATAAAATCAAAAACTAGCTGGGCATGGTAGTGCGCGCTGTAGTTTCAGCTACTTGGAAGGCTGAGGCGGAAGGATCGCCGGAGCCCAGCAGGTCGAGGCTGCGGTGGCCGGGAGTGGCCACTGTGCTCCAGTCTGGGCGACAGAGTGAGACTCCAACTCAAAAAAAAAAAAAAAGAAAAAGAAAATAAGCCCCGAACCTCATCCAAACAACTGCACCAAAATGGCAAGCACTCAAAATACATGCACTTATGTGCACAAACACACAAAGACACACAGTCAGACACACACACAATTACACACATACAGAATGCACAGATACACAGAGATATACATACAGATATGCACAGGTGTAGACATAGAAACACAGACATGCATAAACACAGACACACATGCATAAACATGCACATACAGACACACACACGGAGACACATACAAACAGGCATACATGTAGACACATACACACTGAGATGCATGTGTCCACACACACATACAATGTGCAAGTATAGCTTCCTTGACCTGTTTGGCCCACATGCTTTTTCACAGTTGTGTCTAACTGAAGATAGGAGAGTCAGGGTAAGAAATCCAAGTTCTACTAATAAAATCAGGGATCAGGAAGAAACAAGCAACTTTATATTTATGCAGAAAACCACAGGTCTCTGAGACTCCTAGGAGACTGTAAAACAAAATCCGTGTGTGTTTTAATCCTATGCATATTGACTCTGTCAAGAAAACTGACTCAGCAGAGCAGCTGGATCCACCCAGGCAGCACCTGGGTCCCCAGGAGCCAGCGTGGTATTGACTTATGCTAATGGCACCACAGTGAAAGTTCCTCCAGGAAGGCCAGAGACCACCAGGGCAGGAGGAGTGGGGGCTGGAGGAGGGCCTTGCCACAAGCCAGCACTTGATCTCTTCACACACTTCCCTCCTCCCATCGGATCCCTCTGATGCCTGCCTAGCGTCCAGGTCTCTCCTGGGCAGGGACAAGATTGCAGTGAAGTTGACAAGGGTTGATGAGCACTTGGAGAGCAGGGCTCAATACACTGACCAACGATGCTAGGCTGAGTGAAGGCAGCACAATGCCAAAGGCTCCTGTCATTCTCCACTGACAGAGTTCAGTTGCCTCGTTTGAATCCTGGCCCCACCCCCCCCACCCCACCCCCAGTGCAAGGCTTAATTGAATCTTCTTTTTTAACCCAGAGTTTTGCATGATCTCAATGCAAAATGAGAAACCCATATGATTATATGCCAAATTTGTCAAAGCTGGGATGAAACTTGCACAGGTACACTGGGAAAGTAGGTTTTATCAAGAAGGATAGAGATGAAAATCACCAAGACAGGCCCTTGATAACATCAGGGAGATGTTCCTTCCTTACCGCAATTCCTCATGGTGTTTCTCACTCAACCCTCTCCATCCCATGGCCTTAACCAACCACTCTCCACCACGGGTACCAAGACTTGGCATTCTCCCTCCATCCGTTTTGCCCTCCCTCACAAAAGGTCTATTCTCAGATTAAACACTTAGTCAACAACTGTCATTTATACTAAAATATATGAAGACTTCTACTTCCAGCAAAGACGGAGTAAAAGGGATCAGAATTACCTTCCCTCCTGAAACAACAAAAACAGCCACATTATATAAAGCAATGGTTTTCAGATGTTGAACATCTGGTGGCACATGACAATGGTCCCTGAAAGAGGAGAAAAAAATAAGGTGAGCTCTGTCATTGTTCCACCGTATTGCCTGGGGGAAGCCTCCAGAGTCATGGTGAGGAAGAAGCAGCAAAGGGGACCCAGAAGGAGATGAAGAGACAGTGTTGAGCATCCAGGAAGACCAAGGTTTGGCAGGCAGACTTGGAAGCCTTAAAATGACTCCCGTGATCTCCAACTCAAGTATTCACACCACATGTAGTCTGCTCCTACATTGTTCCAAGACTAGTCTGGGTGACCAACAGCATTGGCACAAGCCATGGTATATGGGGGTGACAGGTTAATATGAGATTTTAGAACTGTAGATCTCTCTCTACACCTCTCACTCTCTCTCTCTCTCTCATCACACACACTAGGGGAAGTTGGATACCACAACATGTAAGCTGCCCTATGGAAAGGCCCACAGAGTGAGGAACAGAGACCTCCTGCCAACAACAGCAGGAGTGAGCTTGGAAGCAGATTTTCCAGCACCTTCAGATGACTACAACCTCATGAGAGACCCTTAGTCAGAACCATCCAGGTAAGCTGCTCCCACATGAAACTAATCCACAAAAACCCAAGACACTGTGTGAGATAATATTTGCTTTTTTACTGATGACATTAGAATCTACACAAATGCAAGAGGACATCAAAAGTAAAACATGTGGGCAAATATAAAATACTTTTCATTTTATAAATCTCTTTTAGGATAATGATTGCTTAAAGCAAACAAGTAACATTATATTTTGGGTCTTATAATATATAGGACAGCAAATATAAGTCAATAATAGTAGAAAGGCCAGGAGGGGGAATATTGTAGTATACTGTTGCACAGTCATACACTACATTGTGAGTTGATGCAATATTACTTGAAATTAGACCATGAAATTTTTAAAATGCATACCACAACACTAATGTAATCATTAGAAAGGGGGAGTATAACTAAGCTGCCAACAAAGTAGATGAAGTGGAGTAATAAATACTACTTAATCTAAAAGAAGGTAGGAAAAGGAAAAAGGGTATAAAGAAAAGATGAAACAGAAAATAAATTTCAAGGTAGATACATTTGAACCCAATCTTATCAATAATTACACTAAATGTAAATAATACAAAAAAAAACAGATTTCTAAATTGTATTAATGAGCAAGACCAACTGTATGCTGCTGCCTGCAAAAGAAAATTAAAACATTTTAAATATGAAGACACAAATAGTTTAAAAGTAAAACATTGGGAGGGAAAACATTATGCTAATATTTATCCCCCAAAAAAGGCTAGAGTGAGGAGGCCTTATTAATATCAGACAAAGTAGACTTCAGAGCAAGTACTATTATCAGGCAGACAGATGATATGCCAGTCAGTTTATACTAATAAAAGAGTAAATTCAAGAAATAACATATCGTCATGTTTGTGCAACTATTAACAGAGCTTCAAAATATGTGAAACAAAAACTGCTGGAAACACAAGAAGAAACGGATAAATTCACAATATAGATAGAGACTTCAGCACAATCAGCTTAGTGGAGGTGGAGGCACATGTAGGACCCATCATTTCCCACACATAAGATCAGGGGTTCTGGGGTGAATGGAGAAGGGGACTGGAAATCAACAAGAGAATTCTGACCCAAGGAGCAGAGAGTAGCTCAGGTTAGATTTGTTGAAGGAGAATAAACCAGACTGAGCATAAGCCATCTTTAACCCTCTCTCATGGTCATGATGACTTTAACTTCTAGAAGTCTCTCGTAGTAGGCAATGCCCCTAGGGTGCTATCATTTCAGAGACAAGCTCTCCTTCCCTACTGTCAGGGCTCCCCTACCCATGACTTACATATTCAGTTCTTTAGCCAGGGATGGAAACATTTTTACAGACTTCTTTAGGCACAATTTGCGTATAATAAACAGCCCATATTTAAATTCTAAAATTTGATGCACCTAGTTTTATGCTTGTGAAACTATCACCATAATCAAGATGAGTATATTCTTCACCTTCAAAAGTTTCCTCATCTCCCTTCATAATTTCTTCATCCCACCCATCCTGACCCCGTTCTCAACTATAGGCAATCACTAGTCTGTGTTTAGTTTCTACGGATTGGTTTGCAATTTGTAGAATTTTATATAACACAGTCTTACAGTATATACTCTCTTACTTTCAGCTTCTTTAACTCAACATAATCTGGGGGTAGTCATCCATGTTGTTTCATGTAATGATAATTTCCTTTTTTTCCTTGGTAGTGTTCCATTGTATGAATATAACAATTTACTTTTCAGCTCACCTATTGATGAATAATTTGGGTCTTTTCCAGGTTGGGGCAAACAAATAAAGTTGTTATGCACTTCTGAGTGCAAGTGTTTGTAAGGACATAGCTTTTAGTCCTCTTGGATATAAACCAAGGAGTATAATGACTGGGGCATATGATAGGTGTATCATTAACTTTTTTCAAACCTGCTTTCTAAAATGGTTACACCAATCATAGTTCACCAGCAGTGTATGAGAGTTCTGGTTAATCCACATTTTTTGTCAGCACTGGTATGGTCAGTCTTTTCAATTTGGGCCATTCTAGTGGAAGTGTAGTGATACTCCACATGCTTCAAATCAGCATTTCCTTTATGACTAATCCTTTTCATGTGCCTATTTGCCATCCATAAATCTTATTTTGCAAAGAGTTTTCCAATTCTTTTGTCCATTATAGTCACTGAATTTTTTGTGTTATTGCTGAGCTGTAAAGTAGAATAAAGAGAAAAAAAGTAATAGAGAGGGCTATTGTTGATAGCCAGAGATGATCTTTCTAGGCAGGTGACATTTAAACAGAAGATAGAAGGAAATGAAGAAGCAAAATACATGTATGTCTGGGAGAAGAGCCTTACCAACAGGAATGCATGGTGTGCAAAGTTCCTGAGGCAGCAGAGAGCTTGGTGTGCTTGTGGACTAACAAGGAGGCCAGTGGGGCTGGAACAGAGTAAACAAACGGAGAGAGAGGGAAATAAGGACTTTACAGTTCTTTAGTGGGACACCAAATCTTTTTTTTTTTTTTTGATTTGGAGTCTCACTCTTGTTACCCAGGTTGGAGTGCAGCAGCATGCTCACAGCCACCACAGCCTCAACCTGCTGGACTCAGGCAATCCTTCTGCCTCAGCCTTTCAAGTAGCTGGAACTACAGACACACGCCACCATGCCTGGCTAGTTTTTGTGATTTATTGTAGAGACAAGGTCTTGCCAAGTTGCCCAGGTTGGTCTCGGACCCCTGGGCTCAGGTAATCCTTGCCTCGGTCTCCCAAAGTGCTGGGATTGCAGGCTGAGCCACCGTGCCTGACCTGGGACACCAAATCTTAAATGACCTACTATATAATAGACATTCTGTTTTAAAAATTAGTTTAATTGGATAATTTACTCACTAGACTCTTCCTACCCTATACCCTCTTATGCTTACTGAATTCTTGCTTGAGGCAACTCTTTACCATTTTAGAGATTGTGTTCCCTGATTTTGTGCCTCCCTGGGGTCCTGCAGATGCCTCCTCCTCCCAGCTAAGCCCAGCTTGGAGGAGCAGAGACTTGGAACAGGCAGCAGGGGAGGATCATTTAATCAAGAATTATTTAAACTGCTTACCGGACTTCATTTACCATTATGATGGGACATAAAAGTTTAAGGGCTTTCGCCAAAAAAATCTATGATCCAGCTCTATACAAGTTCTAATAAATCTGCAAAGAGGGAATTTATCATCTCTCAATAAATGTGTCTTTTCTGCACTGTCTTTTGAAAACTTGAAAATCACAGATATAAATCTCAGCCTCGGGCTTCATTTTTCTCTCCTTAGGGGAACAGAGTTCCAGATTCGGACACAACGGCTTCCTGGCACCCTGTCTCTTGTTTACTTTCTCTCATCATTCCTCTCCCATCCCTTCCTCCCCATTCCCACAGTTTTCTCTTCTCTCCATCCTGGCGAGCCCCAGAGTGTTCTGGAGGGATGCAGAAATGCAGGAAAGTGTCTTTCTGGGCCTCAGTTTTTTCATCTGGGAAATATGGTTTAAACCAAATGGCCCAGAAGGCCCTTCTTGACTGAATACCTGGTAGTACCCAGGCTGTCGCCAACACTGTTGTCTTTGGAGGCTTGTTGGTTGGGGGCTAAAGGGACAAAGAGGTAAAGATGGGATAAAGACATAAGGAAGGGGCTTTCCTGTGGACACTCAGGCCAAGCCTGAGTGTGGTAGGTGGGGAAAGTAGAAATGCAGACCTTGTTGCATACGACAGCATGGATGAACCTGAAAATGAACAACATGATGAGTAGAAAGAGGCACGCACAAAGGCTATACATCATATGATTCCATTCAAGTGAAATGTCCTGAATTGATAAATCCAAGGGGCAGAAAGTAGGTAACTGGTTGCCAGGGAATGGGGGAAGAGAATATTGGGACTGACTGCTAATGAGTTCAGGGTTGCTTTTTTGGGGTGATGAAAATGTTTTGAAATTAGGTGGTGGTAATGGCTGCAAAACATAGTGAATATACTAAAAACCACTCAATTGTGTACTTTGAAATA
>CAUYQG010235250.1:0-37857 GCA_963574415.1 Tarsius wallacei | reverse complement strand
CATTTAGGCTGGGTCCAGCTTCTGCCAACAGTCCTTCTAAGGATGAGGTCTAGCCCCACTAAACAAACAGGCTTCTTGCCTTTTGAAATTCTTTATGGGTGACCACCCCCTCTCGTTAAGGGCATACGGGGAGACTTAAAGGAATTAGGAAGTCTTACCCTAAGACAGCAAATGCAAGCCTTAGGTTCAGTCCTAAATGCCATCCATTGTCAAGTCAGAGAATGATTGCCAATTAGTTTAACTACCTATGTCCATTCTTTTAAGCCAGGTGATATGGTATGAGTAAAAGAATGGAATGTACAACCTCTAAAGCCCCTCTGGAGGGGGCCATTTACTGTTCTTTTATCTACCCCAGCCGCAGTCAAAGTAGCCGAAGTAGTTTCTTGAATCCATTATAGCAGAATTAAGTCAGCCTTCCAGGACTGGGAGTGCACCGCAGATTCGGCAACATCTCTTAAGCTGACCCTCCGGAAAGTCACCAACCCGACAGAGGACCTGGAACAAATTTCTCCAGCCCTGCTCTAGAAGCCTGAGGATACTTCAGCCCTGCTTCAGTCACACACCAGAGGCTGACTGATTGACGCACAGCAGAAGATTAAGGATTCAGCTTAAGAACTCAACGGACATCACTGGTAAGCCATTGTTTTGCTTTGTCAACCCTTTATATTTGTCAAACTGTTTGTCATTTTAATTGCTGTAGAACTGACTTTATTTGCTATAGAATTAACAGAGTTGTCCCCATTGAACATGTTAGGAAAAGGTTTCACTAGCATTTCCGTTCTTTCTTATAATAGGAAGTTTACTTGTGCTTTTATGTATTTCTGCCTAATTTGGGTGTCCACTGCTTCCCCCACATACCCAGCATGTAAATGTATAGAAACTATCTGGTCAGACGTAAACATTTTCCATCGTTATTCATCCCAGCCAGAAGTTTGTTATACTGACAAACATATCTGCACCCATAATGGCCAGCTATACTTTACTGGATTATCAAAACAAAGTTACCAGTACACTAAAGCTGGTGTCATAGCCTGTAGCACCCCCGGAAGCACAAATTGGGTTTGTTGGGATCTTGCCCCTGCACCCAAAGCCGAGAAACTGATTAAAGAAACTGTACAATTTGTAGCTCCTCCGGTCGCCCAACAGTCAAAGTTAACCCCCTTCTCTCAACTGTGGGAAGGAGGCCAAAATCTGTTTATAAGTTTGGCTGAAAATACAGCCCAGACACTTGGGTGTTGGGTATGTGGAGGAGGCCTAATGACTGAAGAGTGGCCTTGGAAGGGAACTAGTCTGAATGTATACCAGCTCCTCCAATGAAACCATTCTGTAACTATTAGAACAGATAACCTACCCCAAAAGTGGATCCTCTCCTCAAAAGTAATTGGAGAAGACTGTTTAAGCAGAGCCTGCTCCGGCTCTGCTTAAACTCAATGGGTAGGAGAAACTCCTTGCAAAAGAATATTATACTGGAATTCAACCCACCAGACCTGGTGGTCAACAAGGCCTGTTTGGTATTGGGCACTTGCTTATACAACTAAATCTTCTCAATGTACTGTTGTCATGCAAACTATAAGTAACTGTATAGTACTATCCTCTGAACAGACTAACCCGTTTCAAGGTATCCCCATTATAAGTCAAAGCTGGACAGATCTGTCCTCTGTAAATCCCCTAAAGGGATTACCTCTGGAAAGCCCCTAAAGGGCTATTTTGGATATGTGGAAAGGTTGCATATGCCCAGCTCCCAGCATTATGGAAAGGCACATGTACCATAGGAATAATCCAGCCAGGATTTTTCCTTCTGCCTAACCCAAGGGGGATGAACTAGGCATTCCCCTTTATGAAAGCCTCAAAACATGAGATGCTTGATCCCTTGACCAAGTTCCTAATATAGGAGGGGCCTAGGTTTGGAAAGATGATGAATGGCCACCCCAGAGAATTATGGATACTTATGGCCCAGCCACATCGGCACAAGATGGGAGTTGGAGATACCGCACACCTATATATATGCTAAATCACATTATTAGGTTATAAGCTGTCTTAGAAATTATAACTAATCAAATAGCCATGGCTTTTGAGTTTGTTGCTCAGCAATAAGCCCAAATGCATGCAGCTATTTATCAAAACCACTTAGCTTTGGACTACCTGCTAGCAGAAGAAGGAGGAGTATGTGGCAAATTTAATAGCTCTGACTGTTGCTTGCAAATAGATGATAATAGTAAAGCAATAACTGATATAGCCACCAATATTAGAAAGCTTGCCCATGTCCTGGTGCAAAAATGGCAAGGCATAAAAATCGGCAATTGGTTTGAAAACATGTTCTCGGGTCTGGGAGGATTTAAGTATATTATTGGATCTGTGTTCTATTGGTGGGATCCTGTCTTATCCTCCCTTGCATAGCCCCAATAATTATGAATTCCATTTCTAAGTTTGTGGAAACAGTTGTTGAATGAAAAACTGCGGCTCACATAATGTTGATGCACTAAATTAAGGATGATGATGCTCTAGACCCATGAGGGGTGGAGCATCAACGGGGGGGAATGTGGCAGAAAGGGGGCTGGTAGTAGTTAAAAGTATTCAATTGGCAAGCTCTGAAGACCTGACAGGCCAGTTTTGTTTGAAAAAGCCAAATAGCCAGACTGAGGGCTTTCATGAAAATGCAAAAGAGTGACTAATTCACAAACTTACCCCAACCCCCTCTTTATCAGTTTACAGTCCCTACTCACCCTGGAAACCATTTGTTCTTTGAAAATCTGATTTTGTTGAGTACAACCTTGTGAATTCCAAAGAAAATGTGTAATCGCTCAACACGACCCCCCTCCCTTACCTAAACAAAGGTATAAGACCCCTCTCCTCCCTTTCTGGGGTGCTCGGCCTGGGAACGTTAGTCTGCCGGTGTAAATAAAATTGCCACGTCCTATAATAGTCTCGGTGTCACGACCTCTCTGTCTTCCCACTACATTTTTACTAAATTAGGGAGCCATTTCCCTCCTTTTCAAAGAGAAGAAAGCTCCCTGTTGTCTCTGTCAAGCTCAGAAACTGCTGTTATCCGCACTGACCCAGATAAGACAGACCTTTTTCTTTGGGTGAATCTAATTCCTTGGCAGTCTGGGTATGATTCCCAGCCCATCATACCCCACAAGCAAATGTCCATTGGTAGGTGATGTCTGATTTTTTTGAATGGCAATTTCAGCCTTTCTTTTTATTTCATTCCACAGAATAAATTTAATCACTTGTAGGAAGTTGAATGTGAGGTTTGGAGATGGGTCTGATGGAGTTTCTGGGCAATGGGAGGAGTGTCTTCTAGTGGGGCACACTTTTTGAAACAGATATACAAAAACAGAGGTCTTGAAAACTTAAAGGCCGGGCTCAGTGGCTCAGCCTGTAATCCCAGCACTTTGCGAGGCTGAGGCGAGTAGATTGCCTGAGCCCATGGGTTTGAGACCAGCTTGGGTAACTTGGCAAGACCTCGTCTCTACAATAAAAAAAAAAAAGAAAAAGAAAAAGAAAAAAGAAAACTTACTTAAGTGCATCACCTGGTAGCATTCGATGATAGGGAATGAGTCAAACAGGTAAATGTTTTTCCAGTCTCTACTCTGGGTTCAGCATCAGAGCTGATGTTCTGGTGGGCACTCATTTGCTTCCATTCTGAGAGCAGGTGATTTGGTTTGAAAGTGATCCTTGTGGTGTGGGTTTACCACCTCAGAGTTTATCAGCACATACAACGTTCACATTTAGGGGGTGGATGGGAAGGCTTTCACACTCCTTTGTTTTTAGGTGCTCAAAGGCCTGGCTTCTTGTCTTTCCATTAGATAGGAGACTGAAAATAACCCCAAGCAGTTTTATCCACAAAGTGAATGAAGAAATGGGAGGTCCTAAACCCCTAAGGCCTGGTTTGATGAGGCCTCTGCATTCTCAAATACTTTTAGGCAGTTAGTGAAGGCCACATGAAACAAAAATCCCCCCAGCGGTCCCTGGGAATTGTAGATAATTTAAAGCTTACTATTAACTATTTAATTAAAACCCTCCCACATATTCACATATTCATACATGTATGTACATATTTTTAATTGCTTTAAAATTTTAGCTATGCAAAGTCTTTTTGGAAAGGCTTGACTGTGACTTGTAAGGCCTTAATGAAGGCAGGTGCAGGGATAGAGACACTTCAGAGCAGGAGCCTGATTAGAGTCTTTGTAGCATACAGATGACTGATAGGTGACAGCTATAATGCCCAGGACTCTGGCCTGGGCCCCAAGCTCTGAAGGGCTCCATTCTGGCTCTCTGGCTATGGGCTATCCCTTGAGGAGAAGAGTCTATGGATCCCTGGGATCATCCAGGCTAAATTCCAGGTACCCCCAATTCCTCCAGGTACCTCAAATGCCCCAAGCCCCTCCCCAGCACCTGCATGGGCTTCTTCCCCACAGTTAGTCTCCTCTAGATGCTCCTCTGTGTGGGGGCTGCTTGTGGGGCAGTGAACAGAATTTGGAATGAGCAGGCAATAGGGCTCACACACATGTGCAAACCTAGTGCAGTGAGGAAGGGAGAAAGGGAAGGAGAGGTGGGTAACTCCAATCTCTTCCAAATGGTTCACAGCAGTGGTCCCCAACCTTTTTGGCACCAGGAACCAGTTTCATGGAAGACTATTTTTCCACTGTTGGTGGAGGGGTGTGTGGATGGAGTGGGGAGAGGGTTCTCACACTGAGGCATTAGATTCTCATACTGAGCGCGCAACCTGGAACCCTCGCATGTGCAGTTCACGATAGGGTTCGTGCTCCTATGAGAATCTAATGCCGCTGTTGATCCGACAGGACATGGAGCTCCATTTGGTCACTGCTCATCTCCTGCTGTGCAATCTGGTTCCTAAGTACCATGACCCATACCAGCCTAGGGGTTAGGGACCACTGGTTTATAGGCTTGGTTCCTTCTGGTTGTATTTGGGTGTGATTTGCCACCTTTTGAAAGCAGCATTGCCATACTGCCTCCGCATGAAAGCACTATCAAGATACTGAGCACTGCTCCATTCACTGAAGCGAGCGCCAGTTTCTCTTGGCCGATTGCTTTACAAGAGAAGTCAGAAAGCTAAGGCACAACTATTCCACCGCAGAAGGCTGTTCTCTTCTCACACTGTGTAGTAATTGACCGCAGTCAACTGACTTAGACTCAGTGCTTGATCCAAATGGAACTGAATTAAGGCATGGACTGCGGAGCTTAACATAGACCCTGGCTCTTACTCCTAGAACCTGCACTGGAACACCAGAAGCATTAGGGTTGAAAGGAACAGTTTCCTTAATAATAAGGTAGTAATTTTAAGTGCAGTAAAAGAGGAGAAGAAAGATAACACATGTATAAGGGTGCTTTATCCAGCTTGTGCTTTTAAATCAATGGGTGAGTCTTCATTATCAGATCCTTAATTACTGTCATCACAGTCTCCTAAATACAAGCATGCCCCCTGGTGTAGAAAACAGGCCCTTTACCTTGGCTCCCTTCCCACTTCCATCACATCAGCCAAGAACTCTAGTAGTAAACGCAATCCTGCTATTGATAGGACATTCCCCAAAAGACCCCCTGCAGTACAATTTGCACAACATGGTTCTTTGAAACAGACCTGAGCTTGTATTCTGGTTTGCTACTAGCTGTGCAGTGCAAGCCACAAAACCCCTCTCAGCAAATTTCTAAACAGTTCTGAGCCTCAGTTTGCTCACTTATCAAACGAGAATGGTATTATCTACTCCATGCTGTTTTGGTGAAGATTCAATGAAATATATGTGCAAAAACCATAATATAGTGCCTGACACATGTTACACATTTAATAAATGCAGAGTTTTAAAAGGCACCAAAAATAGCAAAACAAAAACAGAACATAAACCAATGAAAGAACATATTTTAAACAAGACAGAACAAGTGCATCCAAATAACAGTTACTTCTTAAGGTTACCATGAAGACTACATTAAGTTAATCCAAACATTCTACTGTATTTGGGAATTCTTGTCCAGGATCCCAAATCACATTCCTTAGACCACGAGGGTGGTGGCAAATCATTTGAGAGTGAAGTTGATTTTGGAAAACCAAGATCATTCAACAGGAAATAAAATAAAAACATGGTAAACATGGAAACAAAGTATAATTATGAAGTACTGAAATTAATTTTTTCTCCATAGCTGCCAGAATGATCTCTCTAAAATGTCAAACTCATCATGTTTCTCTCCAGCTGAAAACCCTTCAATGACTTTCCACCACTTTTAGAATCAAGTTCAAATTCCTTTGCTTCTCTTGCGTAGCACAAACCTCCTTTGTGATCTGGCCCCTGCTACCCCTCCAGCTTTAAACCCTTCCTCTCCTACACTGTGCCTTTCTCCCTGGTTGTACTGAGATGCTGGGATGCATGCTACCTAAGTCCTTCCTATTTTTGCCCTCGACTTTCCTTCTGACTGGAGCATTTCTGCTAATTGTCTTCAGATCGTATAGCTCACTGTTACCTGTCACTCAGAAGTTGCCTTCTCAACAAAGCAGTTGTGTCTGAACTTTGAATGAGATGTCCCTCCTCCATGCTTTCCCTAATGACCTACCTCTTTCCTGAAACTCATCACCCACCTACAGTAATCACACATTCACTTGTATCTATCTTCTACCAGACTGCAATTACACGAAGTACTGTACTACATAAGCCTTATGCAAGTTACATAGTTATAGTATTACCTAAAACTGTCAAGGTCATCTAAAAAAGGGAATAGTATAAAAAACTATCACAGCCAAGAAGAGCCTAAGGGGATATCATGACTAAATGGAATGAGTTATGCTGGATAAGATCCTGGAACAGAAAAAGAATATTAGGTAAAGTCTAAGGAAATATGAATAAAGTATGGACTTTGGTTAATAATAATATAGCAATGTTGGTTAATTAGTTATAACCAAGGTACCATATTCATGTAAGAAGTTGATAATAGGTGAAACAGGGGTGCAGGGTACATGGGAGCTCTCTGTATTATCTTCCCAATTTTTCTATAAATCTAAATTGTTCTAAAATATAAAGCTCATTTTTGAAAAATGACATCTGGCTGATTTTTGATGGAGGTTTTTCCATTTTCCACAAAATACCTAAATGAAAACTCAGAAACCATCACTAAAACTAGTAGCCCACAGCTGGAATCTGAGAAGAACATTCACCAATCATAAAGCAGATGCAGCTAGAAAAATAACTAGCAGCTTAACCATGGTTCACTCCTGAAATAAAGCAGTCCCTCTGGCCCGAAAGAAGACAGGAAGGCCTTGTTCCTAACACAGTCCCAGGAGGGCACTGTTCCTTTCTCTACTGTCTGAGTTCTCACTCCAACACCCAGGATCGGTATTAACCAGAACATTAGTCAGTTCACCTTCTACTGAGTAGCAGCTGTTTTTGAAGTATTAACTTTTATCTTGGGGAGAGAGTCACTACAAATAAAGCACTATATGATGGTGGGGATGGGTGTGTTATACAAGGAATTATTATCGTTGATATATTCTGAGCACAGTGCTGAAGATTTTATTGGCATTATTTCATTTTATTCTTATAACAATCTCACAAAGTTGGGAAGTGAGAAAAATGAAACACAGAGAAGTTGAGACTTGTTCAGAGATGCACAAGTAAGAAAGTAGCAGAGCTAGAATCTAAATCCTAATAGTCTAATTTTAAAGCTGGTACTTTTAATCACCTCACTGTACTTCATTAAAAAAAAAACCCTGTGGCAATGTATTCTGAGAGTTGAGATTCTTGTTGCACTTTAATAGTGATCTTAACTTGTACTTTCTTGTATTTGATTCACTCAGCAAATATTTGTTTCATGTCTACTGTGTGCTGCTGTGCTGGAACTAGGGCACAATGTGTAAACTGGATATATAGACACATCCCTATACCTAAGGGATCCAGAATTCACTGAGATATGATTGGGGGAAGAATATACCATTTTAGCCCATTAGGACCACATGAGACCTCTGCCTACATGCTAGATACTGACAGTCAGCCTAGGAACTAAATATACCAATTTGCTCCTCTTTCATGTATTACATCAAGAAGATTCAGTAGAACATAAGTGGACTGTGAGAGAGCTCAAGGCCAGTAAAAAGCCTTGCCAGCTGGTAAATACTGCAGTCCAAAGGAAGGGGAGAAGCATCTTGAAAACCCAGACAGAATGTATATAAGATAGTTATTTCTTGTACAGGAATTACCTTCTAGAAGTCTTAAGTTTAGATACAGGAAGAAAGAGCATCACTGAAACTGGGGCAGAAAATCATATAGAAAAAATAGGTTTCTAAGAAATTTATAAAACAAAGCAGAAGAGATAATGAGTTAACTGCACTTTCTCAGGGAAGCCTCTCCTGAATGGATACACAGAGGCCCCTATTTTTAATCCTTCTTTATTATAACACTCTGCTTCTTAAGTTTACCTTGGTAATTTATTTGCTTACTTATCTACCACCTGTCTTTTCCTTCTAGAATACAAGCTTCATGAGAATATGAATGTTGTTTGTTTTTCAGCTGAGCCCTTAGCACTGAAAACAGTATCTACTACAAAGCAGAAGCTCAACAAATAGTTTTCAGTGAATGAATACACAGATGAGAATGAAGATGGGTTAAAGTATGGAAGAATTTTTAAATAACCCAAGTGATAATAGCAGAATTTAAACCCACACTGGAGTTCATAGAAATATGTATATTTAAATGCAAGAGCTCAGGATCAGCACATCAATGGAAAAGAATAGACAGACTAGAAATAGACTAATACCTATTTGTTTTTCACCAAAGGTGACAAAGTGATCCAAAGGAGAAAAAACTTTTCAATAAATGGTACATATAAATAAACCTCAGTGGCTATTAAAATGGATCATAGAGCTACAGGTAAAAGCTAAAACCACAGAGCTTTTAGAGGAAAATACAAGAGGAAATAGTCCTGATTTGTGGGTAGGCAAAGGATTCTTAGGCACTGAAAGCAATAACTCTTAAACTGATAAGCTGGGCTCATCAAAACTAAAAACATCTACTTATCAAAAGGCACCATTAAGAAAATAAGCAAGTTGGAGATTGAGAGGAAATATTGACAATACATATATTTGACCAGGGACTGGTATCCAGGATATATAAAGAATTCCTATTACTCAATAATAAAAAGACAAATAATCCAATTAAAAATGGACAAAAGATTTGGACTGATCACACAAGTAGCTATCTGTATAGTAAATAAGCACATGGAAAAAAGTACACTTTTAGTCATCAGGAAAATAAAAATAAAATATCATTAGACACTTACTAGAATGACTAAAATTCAAAACAATGATGGCATCAAGTATTGGTGAGGACTGTGAAGCAGTTAAAACTTTCACAGTTACTTGGTAGGAATGCACAATGGTACAATGACTTTGGAAAAACTAATTTGTAAGTTCTTATAAAATTAAATATAAGAGAAATAGCAGCATATATACAAAAAATACTGGTACAAAAATGTTTGTAGCAGCTTTATATAGCTCCAAACTGGAGACAGCCTGGGCATTGATCAATAGGAGAACAGATAAACAAATTGTGGTATGTTCATACAGTGGAATGCCATTCAGCAATTAAAGTGAACAAACTTATATATCCATCGTAGACGAACTTCAAATGCATTATGGTGGTTGAAAGAAACCTTACACAAAAGACTACATCTTGTATAATCTGATTTTAAAAACCTCTAGAATAAGCCGAACCAATGTATGGTGGAAAAAAATCAGAACAATGGGTTGTCTCTGAGGGTGATGGTGATCATCTCCGGGAAGGAGTATGAGAGAACTTTCTGGGGTGATAGTATATCAAGATATATTTCTAATTGAGAAAAAAAATTGTTGTCTTAAGCTAATAAGTTTTGAGGTCTTTTGATATGCAAGATTGGATTACCAAAACAAAAAAAAATTATGTCTAAATGAAATAAATGAAGATATAATCATACTTAAAAATACAAGTAATACTTCTTGAAAAAGTACTTGTATAAATAAAAAAATTTACTAATGATAATATAATTAAAAATCTAAAACATAGGCTGGGTGCAGTGCCTCATATTTATAATCCCAATAATTTGAGAGGTTGAGGTGGGGGGACAGTTTGAGGTCAGGGCTTCAAGACCAGCCTGGACAACAAAGTGAGATGCCACCTCTGGGAAGGTGGCATAAAAATATAAAACATAAAAAATTAGTCAGATGTGATGGTGCATGCCTGTAGTACCAGTTACTTGAGAGTGGGAGGATCCCTTGAGCCCAACAGTTGGAGACTGCAGTGAGCTATGATCCTGCATTGGCACTCCAGCCTGGTGACAGAGCAAAACCCTGTCTCCAAAAGAAAGTAAAATAATAATAATAATAACCTACAAGAACTAGGAAACTACAGGATAAGTATTTTTTTATATAGGAAGACGTTAAAAGATATTGGTTCATTTTTGTCTTTATTAACTACAGAAATATTAATTAAAGAATGCTTTTGTAAAAAAAAATGAGGATAAAAAATTTTTACTTGGGAGTAAAAAACCAAGCAAGATCTAGTATATATCGTAAGATTTTTAAGAAGCAAAGCATAAGAAAATAAAAACTCAGAAAGATGAAATAGATGTAAAACAAAATCTATCATTAAAAACAAAGAGTCTCAAATTAAAAATTAAATTCAGATGCATGCAGTTTACAAAAAATATGCCTAAAACAAAATAATTCAGAAATAATAAAAATAAAAATATAAGTGAGGAATCAGTAGTTTAAGCATACACCCTTAGAGAGGATTTACCTAAAACTCCATTTCCCTACACATTCTAAGCTTTTTTTTAAAAAAGCTATATAAAAATTTTTTATACCAGTTTTATTCCTAAAGAGATAGGGACTCAGAAGCAAAAGCCACCCAGTTACTACATGGCACATGTGGGTTTGAATTTAGGCCCAATTCAGGTTTAGTAGTATATGCTCTTTTTTTTTTTTTTTTTTTTTAAAGATGTGGGATACAATTCAGGGTTAAGTATACAAACATTGATTATGCAGGTACCCTTGTTACATTCTAAGTTTTTTGAGACAAAGACCAAGTCTGCTTTGCTCACTGTTGTATCTCCAGTGTCCAGCACAATGTTTAGAAATAGGAAATAGTCATTGCATAAATGAATTATAAAAAAGTAAGTAAAATAAAAGAGAAAGCACAGATTACAATATTAATCTCAAACTAAGTTGATTTCAAGGTAAAATCAATGAAATAAAAGAGTAATTTTAAATCTGTAAAAGAATTCACAATCATGAATCTGGTTTTGCAAATAATACAGATTCAAAAAAGTATAAAACAAAGATATTAGCAATTCAGAGAGAGTGAGAGACTGATGATGACAGGTTAAAATATGTTCAATCCCCTTCCAGATAAAATATCATGAAATTAACAAAAAATTAATATCTAATACATGCATATCAGCAATGGAAAATAAAAAGGTTTGACCAGAAGTTTCCACTTTCAGATAGGTATAGAAGAGCTCAGAAGATTGTCACTGCCTTCTTTGCAAAAAAAAGAGAGAGAGAGAGAGAGAGAGAGAGAAATAAACTAAAAAATCATACTTTATTTTAAAGTTGTCAGAGTGAGTGGTGGACAAAGAGAGGTCTAAACCAAGTGTATTCCAGTCAGGAGAAGCCCTTTAAAGACAAATAAAGAACAGTGACTGCTTCCATACTTTGGATCAATTGTTTACAGGGTGGAAGTATGAGCCTCTACCATCAGCAGAGAGGCTCCTGAAAGAAGGAAAACCAGTCAAGTTTTCAAATGATAGTGTGGGCTGGCAAACAGACTGGTATCTGGAAAAGCCACAAATGCAAAAGTAAATCTCTCAACTTGAACATTCTCTGCCACAGAAATTTTTTTGTGAAAGTTAAAATAATGAATACAGAACTGGAAAACAGAAATCTTACATTTCTGCACAGTGGTATGGTTCAAGGTTGGAGTCGACACCAAAATGAACTGAAATGAACTTGAGCTGCAGTCCAAACCCCTCTCAACTCAAATCCTGACTGTTACCAGTCACTCAACGCAGCCTAAGTAGTTGGCAAAGGGAGATCTCCATAATGTCTTTTAAAACCAGCAAGAAACTTTAAAAGTAATAAAAACTCTAGCCTATCCCCAACTAAGCACTTTAGATAGTCGAATTTGTATGATTGGTCTCTCATTCTAGCTGACTGACGTTATTTTTTTTAAAAAAGCCTTTTTATGAGAAATAGAACATAACAAAAATTTTATTTAGCTCAAACATATCTAGTAAAATATTATCTACTATTGTCCTTCTATTCACAATGTTTGGTATGCAACAAATACAAGGGGGAACCCCAAAAGCCAGAATTTATTTATAAAAAATAGTGCATTTATTCTTTAATGTTTATACTTCAGTCACCTTCAAAGTACTCTGCATTTGATGCAATACACCAGTCAAGACACTTTTTCCACTGCTCAAAACAACTTTTGAACATGTCAATTTTAATGCCTTTCAGTGCTTCTGCTGTTTTTTTGCTTCACTTCTTTCATATCAGCAAAATATTTCCCTAGAGGACTTTTTTCATCCAGGGAACCAAACAAACAAATAAACAAAAAACAGCCACTTGGGATGAGATTGGGTGAATAAGGAGGGTGGGGCACAGAGATCATGACTTTTTTGGTCAAAAACTGCAGAACCTTCAGTATAGTGTGGGCAGGTGCACTTATAAATCACCCATCATAAAATGGGCATACTCACTGAAAGAATCTCCAAAAAAAACAAAAAACAAAAAAACTGAAGCTAAACACAGCTCTCAAAACAACACCAGTTGGTACGCTGATGTACATGGGTCCCTAGAAAACTTGCATAGCGGAGGATGCCTGTACTACAAGCGGCTTACCCTCCAAAAAATAATTCCTGTGTTTTTTTGGGTATACTCTTTCATTTATGAATACATGCAAAGAAGCAGAAAAATGTATCTTCATCAAGAAAAAAAGCAAGCAATAGAGACAGACTTGTAGATGACCTGACTCTTGGAAATGAAGACCAGAAATCTAAAATAAACTTTGTATGAAATACCGCCTTATACCAGTCAGAATAACTGATATTAAGAAATCAAAAAACAAGATGTTGGCATAGATGCAGTGAAGGAGGGAGTATGGAGGTGATGCTATGTCAGCTGGTCAGCAAGAGAGACTGCCAACTCTTCCCTCTCAGCCCAAGCTTTTCCTTTCCAGAATGTCACCATGGCAGATCAAAATGATTATTAGTGATGGCATGCATTTATTTATTGAATATATTTTTTAATGGGTATTGAGTACCAATTTTATGTGAAACATTGAAAGGAAAAAAGATAAGACATGCTCACACACTTCAAGTTACATATGGTCTAGCATAGGAAAACAGAGAGACTCACAATTAACTACAATATCGGGCAAAGAGAGGAACAAATAAGCTTGAGATTAGGAATTTTATACAGAAGATTACATTGACATCATGCTTTAAATATGGAACAATTTTAAATGAAGATGGCATCATTGGAACAGAGAAAGACAAAAGTGGAGGGATGTTAGTAAAGATCAGCTGGCAGGGAAGCAGGCAACTGACTTGTAGACTATGAAGTCACTGGGTGTGTAAGTAGCATAGAATACTCTGAGAAGAGAAATGAGAGCTGAGGGTAGGAAAGTCGTTAGGTATAAGATTTCCAAGGGCCCCAAAGGCAAGGACATCTGTTCTTTGATAGGCCATGGGGGAGTAATTTAAAGTCTCTGAGTGGGTGAGCGATGTAATCTAAAATAGTATGTTTTAGGAAGAGCAAGTAGAAGGTGATTGCACTTTCCCAGTCCAGAGGTAATGAAGCCCTAAAGTAGGATGGCTGCTGTGGTGATTGGAAAGGAGGAAATAGATTGGAGAGACTTTGGGGAGGTGGAATAAATGGGGTTTGGATCCTGATTGCATATGCCTTTTTCTCACCCTCTATTTGACCCTCATTCTTTCCCTTTTCTAATGATAAAGTCATGTGAAGTGTCCCTTAACACACAAACTTCTATTTCCTGGAAAATTTCTCATCAATATCAGGTAAGGCTTCATTGCAATAACTATGAAAGACACCCCAAAGGACAATTCTTGATGTTCACAGGGAGGAAGTAATATTCTACATCTACATTTGGAGTGTATTTTTTTCTGGATTGTGACTTTTAGTTAAAGTTCCCCTCCCCTTTGCCTACAAATCTCTACTCTCAGAAATGTGAACATACATTATTAGTACAGACCTTCTGAAGCTCTTGGCTGCTCATGCAGAATGAAAATCAGGATCATAAAATTAAAGTTATTAAAAATGATAGTAAATTCCTCTCTTTGCTCCATTATTCAGCTTTAACAGCATCTCTTCTCTCTAAGAGCCTTAGGGTATTAATTTTATATATTTAGGGAAAAGGATTTTAGCAATAGAATTGCATAACTAAATTATGAGAAATTAAGAAAAACAGTCATCAAAATAATTGAATTGATAATTGAATTGTTAAACAAAATCCGGATAGTGTATTAGTCACTACAGTATTTAAAGGCCAAAATAGTAGAAAATGTGTTGTATACCTATATTTCTATTTTTCATCATGTATGGATCATAGGTAAAATGAGGGGGAGTTACTAGGATGTGGCAACAGGGAAGGCACTTCCTAGCATGCCAAGTCTTTGGGTGGAAGCTCTGCCCTTAGAAATGTATAGCTTTTGAAGGCCTGCTGGGCTGTTTTTTTAAAAATATATTTTTTTTATTTTTTAACTTTTAATTTTTCAATTTTAAAGACGTGGGGGTACAATTCAGGGCTAGGTATACAAATGTTTATTATGCAGGTACCCTTGTTGATGAGGTATGCCCCCCCTTCCCCAAGAAGACTCCCACTACTGACAATCCCGCTTCCCTGCCTCTCTCCCGGCAGTTTCCTGCTACTGCCAATCCTTTTCTTATAGTATTATGATCATTGTTCAAGGTCCGCTTATGAATGAGAACATGTGATACTCAGTTCTTTGTTTCTGTGAAACATCACTCATTATTATAGACTCTAAGTTTATCCAGGTTGCTGTGAAGTTCATGGTTTTGTTCTTCTTTATGGCTACATAATATTCCATCGTGTATATGGTACCACATTTCTTTTTTTATCCAGTTCTCTTTTGATGGACAGCATGGTTGGTTTCATGTTCTTGCTACTGTGAACAATGCTGTGATAAACATACATGTCCAGGTATCTTTTTTTATAAAGTGATTTTAGTTCTTCTTGTTATATTCCCAGTAGGGGAACTGTGGGGTTGTATGGAAGGTCAATTTTTAGATCTTTTAGGAATCGTGCTTGGCTGTTTTTGACATGGAAAATTTTGTATTTCCATGCCCTGTCTGTCGAAACCTCTATGGCAAGACAGACTACAGACATCGGGCGTGCACTGAGCAAGCAGGGGTGTCCTGGAGCAACCATACTTGTAAAGCTGTTGGGACACTCAGTGGTGTGACTAACACAGCATGTGCAAAAGAACTAGGAAATAGGGCCTCTTTTTCAGCTCTCATTTCAAGCAGGAAGTGATTTTTCTGATAAAACAGACGAAAAGTTATAGTACCCTGCTCAGCATAGTCTTCCAGCAAATCTGGGGCTAAACAGACAGAACTCAATGAAGATAAAGGACAAGTATACTGGTTAGTAAGAACAGCTAACTTATTAAACACTAGCTGTAACTAAACACTCTCTCTAATTGCTTTCCCTGTATTATTTTTTTTAACTGTGAAAACATGCTTCTCATATTCATTTGACATATGAAAGAACTGAGATTGGGAGGTTAAATAATTTGCCCAAGTCCAACGGCTACTCTACCAGGATTCACTCCTAACTAGACTGATCAGGCTACTGTTAAAATCAACTCTTTAAAAGTCTTCTCCCTACATTGCTTTTTGCCTGAATAAAGCCAGTGACGTCCTTCTGCAGGGGATATAAATGCAAAGAATGACCTGCAGGAAAAATGTCCTTAAAACAATGAAGTTCTTTCTGGTTTAGGAATAAGTAGATAAATGGAACAAAATCACATGTAAAGAAATATACCTGAACATATACGCAATCTATATGATTTAATTCGGTATTTCAGATCAGTAAGGAAGATAGTCATATTAAATACAGTGACTATATGGGAGGAAAAACAGTAAGTTAATGCTCTATCTTTGTTTTTTTAAAAAAGTATACTTCCAGTAAAATTTGAGTATTTCAGAGATTTTACTCAGCCCCCATTTGTGAGGGTTAGTCTTTCCAGAGAATTCATCTGGAGAATATTTACTTTCAGAGGATGCACCAAAGAGGGAGGTATTTTTGTTAAAAGTGCCTTGGAGACAGAATTTTCAAAAGACAGAAGAGAATAGTGTTGCGCTGTCTTTTAAGAGTCTCACAAATACACAGGAAGAAACGTATTCCTATCACACCTCTAGGCTATGAACTACATGTGACTCCCTTTCTGGGGAAGGAAAAGCTTCTAATGTGGTTACTATCACTGGAGGCTATGAGATGGATTATTTCTCTCCACTCTTGTTGTTAACAGAAAAAAAAAAAAAGACTCTGCAATAAGAGTATGGGAATGAAAGAGCTGTATGTAGACACAGCTCTTCTTGGGACAATTAGGAAAAAAACTGAAGAGAATAAGCAAAAAGAGACAACATAAGGAAAAGAAAGGAACCTGGCCAGACCTGAGTGGGGACTCTTCCCATAGCTACAGTGGAAGAGGGAAAGGGTTGTAGAAAAATAGCATTGCATTTGGCTCTGCCCCGCTGGCTTTCCCACTCTAGGCTCTGTTATTATTATTCTGATGTTACCTTTTTAAAAAAACTTTTTGCTGGATCATTTATAGTCTTAGAATAGCTCAAATCGTTATGAAACTATAATAGAAGTAGCTCAAATCCTTTATGGAACTAGGCTGGTTATATTGTATATACATAAACATAAACACATACTTTTAACAGAAATACTTACAAAAATAATACATTTATTTATGTACATATATAATACTCATATGTATGTAAAATGTAAAATATGTATTCATTCAGAAATGAATGTATAATATAACATATGTAGACCTCATTCTTGAGTTTAGGTTTAGTAGCTCTCAACAAGTTATTTTTTGTCTTCATAAAGTCCTGAAGATAAGAAACCCCTGAAAATACTCTTGTGCATGATTCCTAGGCCAGGGAGTGGGGTGGATGCCACCTGATCACTGGAGTCAAGAATTTGATACCCAGTGGGGTAAGAATTGGCTGAGGGTGGGAGGGACAAAAGCAAGATGGCTATACCAGAATTCTGACTGGAATGCCACTCTTGACACTGGCACAAGGTAAAAGCACAGGGAACACACAAGTCAACCATATAGATCAACTTCTTTTTTATTATTATTATTATTTTATTTTTTTATTTTTTTATTATAAAGATGTGGGGAACAATTCAGAGTTAGGTATACATACAAATGTTGATAGATTGTCACATAGCCAAGAACTGGGCTGGATTTTGGCAGAATTAGTAAAAATTACGTTGTCTAAGGACAGAAGGATCTGACTTACACAAGCAAGAAGATGTTCCCTATGAACCAAATAAAGGGCAAGGAGACTGTGACTGGAAATTCTAGGGTACATTAGCACTTCCCAGGTAATAGTAACTATAGTTCCTTGGGGCAGAAAGGGAGTAAGGAAGCAATACCAGAGACAGTGTGCATTTTATTGAATCTTCCCATCTGCAGGTAAATGGTCATTTGTGCTTCAACATAGTTATTCTAGCTTTTTCTCAACAGGAAGAAAATGTACTAGGAGGTAGGAGAGGAGTGAGAATATGGGTATATGTGAGATATTCTCTCTTTGTATGTTAATTATATGGTGACATCATTAAGCAGGATTTTGATGGGATTAGAGTATGGTGCATCCTTCTTTTTATAGTCACAGGTACTAAAAAACAATGGATGAAGCAACTCTGTGAAGACCAGAATTTGAAGATGGTGAAGGAGGCATGACTCAGCCTTTGTTGTTCCCTTTCCTGTCCTTTGCTCTTTTCCCTGATCCAGGACGATTTCTCAGTAATAAAAATAGTGCTATAAACAATCATACAGTGATTGTCATTGCTATAATTTTATTGACTGCTTATTAACATTCTCAAATGCGTCATCTCATTCAATTTTCACAACTGAGGTAGGGAACAGAGCCAGGCTTTGAAAATAGTTCTGCACACAGACCTTAATACTCTACTAGTGATTCTTATCAGTTGGGTACACCCATGTGTTAATTCATCCTATAGATACTGTCTTTAGTCCTTACCATAAAGATGCTGCAGATAAACAAAGAGGAAAAAGAAACAAAAAAATTCCTTACTTTCTTTCTTTTTTTCCTTCCCTCCCTACATTCAAAAACCATTCAATAAATCCCTTTGCTATGCTAAGCACCATGCTAGGCATTGCAAATAAGATTTAAAAAAGATTAAAATCCCTGTGCTTCTAAAATTCATGGTCTAGCCAGGAGAAAGTAAAAAAGATGTAGATAGATAACTATACATTTATGTCTTTTAAATCTCAAATCAGAGTGCTGCAGGTACCAGTGATTTGCCTACTTATATTTCCTTTTGGTTTTCTTTTTTTTCTTTTTTTTAAACCAATATCTGACTTGGTACACAGAATATTTTGAAGACTCCACATGTATTCTATCATACTGTTCTATATATTTTTATCTTGGCATGGACATTGTATCTGCCTTACTAAGTATTTCATAGATATAAACAAATCTTTGGCACTGTCTACAGAGCAAAAGCTGGAAAAAGTAGGACTTGGGTCAAAACAAGCCTCTGAGATGCAGGGAGTGAACTGTTCTTTTGGTACTTAGTGGGTGTGAGAGGTGATGCAGTATAGGAGCAAGTGGGAGTTCTTGGTGGGTAGTGTGTGTATGCATGGGCAGGAGGGGAGTCGGATAATGACAGAGGCAGATTCTCCCATCTGGGTCACATATCCTCATGGTGAGATTTTCTCCTATGATAAGAAAATTGGGATTTACAGAATATCTATACATATTCAAATCTATGTTCGTAATACATTTTAAATCCTAACAATCTTTGGATTATCACTATTTAATAAATGTAATACTTAAAATCTATATCTAAACATAGGTCACATGTGTTTGGGCTTCAAGGAATCTGTGAACCCCTACAACTACATGCAACATTGTGTTTTTCTAACTTTCATCAAATTTGAACCCATGTCTCTAAAATGACTCAATGAATAGTTTAAAATTGAGAAATGAAGCCCCATAACAAAAGTAATTTTTCCCTCCTAAAATTAGAGCTTCTAGCATATGATTCTGACATAAATACTGTACTTACATCAAGAGCCACAGACTGCTTGGCCCAGGACTTCTTCACTTGATCATACATGATTGTGTTATTGATGCCAAGGCCACAAAAGATGACAAAAGCCTAGGAAAGGGAAGGCTCACTAATTAAAAATTGCAATAAAAATTAAAAACTCATTGGCAATTTAATATGAACTCAGGTAGTCACCAGGGATGAGTCTGAAAATATCCTTTCATTGTACACAGAGGTGGGCTTTGGGGAAATAGGCACATTAAAATTCTTAATTACTATAGTCATGTAACAACTTTATAGATCACATTGCTCATGAGAAAACATCATTCATTTAATGTCATGGTGGTGAAACTACTTTACATGTTTAGAAACATACTTACAGTCTTTTAAAATGTGTTCTTAACTTAGATTGTGGACTAATTTCAGCAATTCCATTCTATTTAACCAAAAGCAATCTCTTTCAGTAGGTAGGCTATAAAATAGTTTGGTAAAGAAACCAAATGAGTGTAACCATAAGGTAAGTGTTAAGGGGAAGGAAGGTTGAGCTAGAATCATTGATAAAGAAGCTGAGAAGTATTCTTGGCTGGAGAAAAATAACGCACTTTCATGTTGGCTACTGTGCAATCTATGAGGAAGCCCATTCAAGGCTAACCTTTCCAACTAGAGGGCTTGGAGTGGATGGGAGTTTGTGAACAAGAAAAACAGTAAGAACAGTAAACCTGGTAAGGCTGTTCTCACGACTCTAAACACACATGAGCCAGACAAGGATAAGCAAAAGCAATTTGGAGAGAAGAGAGGGAGATTCAATTCTGTAATAAGCTTAGAATAAATATAATGAACGGTTACAAAATAATCCAATTAGTGAAAAACCGAATCAAATCTTACCTGAGCATTTATATATGTCTTACATCTTCCTGTAAATTTTGTCACATCATTCAATTATAGCAACAATTGATGAACAATTATTTATCTTTACAAATTTGGGCACACTGCAATCAGGAGTCTATTGGTGACTCAGTACACACCTTGGTTTATACAATTATTTTCTTACCTCAAAAAGTCGTTGATCGGCATCATCAAAAGGTTTCCCATCAAGTCTATTTAACACTTGAGCCACACCTGTGGGAAAAGTTTGGGGTATATCGTGGTCATTTTCAGTATGGGACATCGTGTTACTATAACAGAGTAAGCCACAGCCTCCTTTAAGTAACAGCACTCAGCTTAAACTCTGGTCTCTTGAGTATCTGATGACTCCCTGAGAGTAAATCTGAGGTGTACAATGATGCAAATCTGTCTTCAAGGCTGTGATGTTCAGATGAGGTCTCTAAGTCCTCATTTATTAAGTCTAGAGTTCTACCAGGAAGCAATTTGATTTCTTGAAAATGGTTTTCAAGATGACTGTGCACAGCAATTCTAATGTAGCTGGCAAACACACATACACATCCCCTCCCACATGAATTTAGCTGCATATATACAATTATATATATAAAATTGTATGGATGTGTGTGTGTGTGTGTGTGTGTGTGTGTGTGTGTGTGTATGTTTGTGTGTTTGAATTCCCTGAAGCATGATGCTTAAGAGAGGCAGTATGGTATGGCATAGTGATCTAGAACATAGGCTCAAATTTCAACTGGGTTCAAATTTCAACTCTACCATCAACAGTGTGACCTTGAACAAGTTACCTAACTTTTTTAGCACTAAATTTCCCCATATGTAAAATGGGGATTAAGATGTTAACTGTTTAAGAGGGTTATGAAGATTAAATGAGATAATATTGAAATGTTTGTAAAGCATTTAGCACATTGCTCCACTTAGAGTAAACCTTCAAGAAATGTTAGGAATTACTACAAGCAACAGAAATTAATATAATACAGTTAACCTGTAAAGTCATGGTTAGTTCTGTTGCCTGCTATCAATGGGGTACACGTAGTTCTAACAAACTTAATTTATGATTGCTCTTTCCTAAGTTCATTTCTAGCCTCATACCAGATGTTTTAGGGCATGACTTTCAAAACACACAAGTTTTACAAGAAAAACTCAACAATCTTGATAACCATTAGCTTGTGTTCCCATTTAGTACAAAAAAGGCCATAATTCTAAAATATGCTCGTATTTTTTTTTAAAAAAACTTAACTTCCCACCAGGGAGGTAAGTCATCAAATGCAAAATTCTTAGCATTTACTGGGCAAACTACAGTCCTAGTTTTGAAGTAATGACAAATGTTTCCTATTAAGATTTAAATGTAGGACTGTATGTGAGATTGCCATTGAATATCAACAGATAACACCTGCTGTTTCTTATGAATTTTCTCTTATCTTTAAACATAAACAAATTTAAAACTCTGTACATGATGTAAGTTAATGCTTTGTACTCGGGGCTCAGATTCTCAAATCTTAGAATATTCTTTATGTTCAATAATGTACTAACTTTTGTGCAAATTAAACAAATTAAAACAAACCAATGAAAAAATTCTTTCAGAATTCAGAATTCATATCTTGATAATGCTCACAAAATATTCAATCTTTTGATAAATAGGAAAGTCTTAGAGTTTAACAGGCAATTTTAAAGTCTTAGAGTTTAACAGGAAAAGCAGAGAGAGGCAAACAGATGCATTAGCTATCAACTATATTAGTTTCCTTATATCTCTTTGGAAAAAACCCACAAATTTCCATTGTGTTTCAATAACTTTAACTAATGCCTCCATGATATCTCCTTGCTTGGGTGTCTTTCTTGGATTTGATGCTTTTCTGATTTAAGTGTTTTGAGGGCAGGAAGAAAGATAAAACTTGGAAGCTGCTTTTGCCCACAACTCCCTTATTCTGGGGGAAAGCATGGCCCATTTCAAGACTTCCCAGGAAGAAAGATGCATACTCGGTATATGCCTATTACTAAATGTTCTTTCGTCCTTTGCATTTGCAACATGTGTAAAAGCACAGATATAAACATATAGACAAAGTGGGAGAGTTGGTACTAGGAGTTAGGAGACCTGAGTTTTAATCCTGACACTGCCACTAACTATTTTGTGACTTGCTTAAAGTCCTCTTCCTATCTTTGTCTCTCTCTCTCCCTCAATTTCCACAAAGTAAGATAAAAGAGTTCCACTGGTTGATATCTCAGACCCCCTCCAACTTCAAAATGTATTGGTTCTTTGAACTTAATAAATATTTGTTCAAGTTCTAATTAATTTTGATTCATTAAGAGTCTGTGCTTATGAGATTATGCAAGAGTATGAGACATAGTTTGATTAGTCTTGGATATAAAAAGGGGGAACACATATAAAAGACATGGGTGTATTTTAAAGCAAATTTCTATTTCTTTTTTTCCCTTTCATTGTTTTTCTCCATGAACACAAAAGTAAGAAATGTATATATATTTTTATATGTGTAAGCAGTTTGAACTATTTAGGTCATATCTTACCAATTATTTGGTGGTTGCTATTCCATATAGGGACACAGAGAACAGATCTTATGTGAAAACCTGATATCTGGTCCACCTAGGATATAAGAAAGAAGTTAATTAAAATAAAATGTTAATTACCTATTTCTGATTCACAGCTTATCATTCTTTATAACATTCAAAAATAACTTTTAAAAAGTTGTTTTACACTTTGTAATGTAACTTTAATGCATACACTCACCTGCCTCTTTTATTTAAAATATCATAATGAACATCCCAAGGAAATCAAACTCAAATCAAGTATGAATCAACCAAAACATCCCAAACCAATACGACTGCCCTTAATCTCTGCAGCCATAAGAGATCTGGGTGTGAAACTGTCTTGATCAAGATCACACCAGCAGACAAGAATTCTGGCAACTGTTTCTGAGTATTTAAAACATTTTAATTAAACCAATGGTCAATATTTATTTGTTTGTCAATATGTTTACAATGGGCACACCTTGTAGTAAAATTGGTTGCTCCTAAAATGCTGCTATATGTACATTTATTTTTAATACTTTCTATTTATACCATTACTAAATGATTATATATGTGATAAAATTATATATACAAAAAATAGAAATTGGAAGAGATAAGATAAATGTAGAGATTAGAAAATCTCCTTTCAGCTGGGCTTGGTGGCTCAGCCTGTGATCCCGTGCCTTGGGAGGCTGAGGTGAGTGGATTGCCTGAGCCCGCGGGGTCGAGACCCGCCTGGGCAACTTGGCGAGACCTCATCTCTACAATAAATCAAAAAATCAGCTGGGCATGGTAGCGCGTGCCTGTAATTCCGGCTACTCAGAAGGCTGAGGCGGAAGGATCGCTGGAGCCCAGCAGGTGGAAGTTGCGGTGGCCAGGAGCAGCCACTTCACTCCAGTCTGGGTGACAGAGTGAGACTCCAACTCAGAAAAAAAAAAAGAAAGAAAATCTCCTTTCTGTACCCTATCAGATGTCAGGAGGTTATATGGAGTTATAATTACCAACATCAGACATCATTAACAAAGTTCCACTTAATATTAAAAACAATGGTTCATATTTGAGTGATTAGGGCGGAGCTGCTAAGACTGAAAGAGTCTTAGCAAATTAATATGACCTTGATTTCCAGTGAGAAAGGTCAACCTGTCATCTTAATACTACAGGAGAGAAACAAGCTTATCAAGGTTTTGAATCATGGTTACTGAGATAAAAAGATATCTTAAAATATTCTTGACTGGGCACAGTGGTTCATTCCTGTAATCCCAACACTTTGGGAAGCAGAGGCAAGAGGATTGTCTAAGACCAGGGGTTCAAGACGAGCCTGGGCAACTTGGTGAGACCTCATCTCTACAAAATAAAAAAATTAGCCAGGTGTGGTGACATGAACCTATGGTTCCAGCTGCTTGGAAGGCTGAGGCAGAAGTATAGTCTGAGCCCAGAAGGTTAAGGCTGAGGTAGCTGTGAGTGTACTACTGCACTCCAGCTTGGGCAACAGAGTGAGACTCTGATTCCAAAAAAGTTATTAATTAATTAAATTTAATATTCTTTGTTTACATTGAGTCACATACTTTAAACATTTGAAATTGGAAGTTAGTTTACATACCTAATATTTCTATTTGAATATCTTTCTTTTTGGCTCCCTTGTTTGAGAAATTAATTTTCTAGATGCCTTCTATTTGTTGTACTAATATATTAGTTTTGTTTCACTATGTTTTGAAGATTAACATGCATGTAGAGAGGTACAAAAATCCTAAGTACACAGCTCAATGGATTTTTACAAAGTGAACATATCTATGCAACCATCATTGGGATCAAGAAATAGGGTATTTTTACCACCCTAGAAGCTACATTCATGCCCCTTTCTCCTCCCAAAAGATAATCACTACACTGACTTCTAACACCATGCACTAGTTTGTTTGTTTTTAACTTTATATAAAAGGGATCACTGAATGTGCATTCTTCTGTGTCTGGATTATTTTGCACAATTTTAAAATTTATTCATTTTGGCCATTTTAATGGCAACATATTCTTCCATATGAATATAATATTGTTAATTCATTACAACCTTGCTGGACATTGTGCTGCTTCCAATTTGGAGTAATTACAAATAGTGCAATTATCAACTGTCTTGTACATACTTAGTACACATATGCATTTCTGTTGGACATATACCTATAATAGAAATCCTGGATTATTCACATATTCTGCATCAATGGATGTAGTCAAAGAGTTTTCCAAAGTAGTTGTACTAATTTACCTTCCAACCAAAAGTACATAAGAGCTTCAGTTGCTTTATGCCATCACCAACATTTGGTATTGTCATTTAAAAATTTTAGCAATTCTGGTAGATATGTGGGCAACCCTGTTGCCCGTTGAAAGTGGACTTGATTAAAAAATGGGATTTGTATTGGAATTTCATTGAATCTATCAATCAATCTTGGGGAGAATTAATACTCTTACAAAACCAAGTCTTTCAATTTATAAATATCCCTCAATTTATTTGGGACTCTTAAAATTTCTCTCAGCAAAGTTTTATAGTTTTCCATGTAACAATCTTACATGTAATTTGTTATATTTGTACCTTGATGTTTAAACACTTCATGTTATTTTAGATGACGTTAGTATTTTATTTTAAATGCTTGTAATCAGGACATAAAATGTAATTGATTTTTGTATATTAAATTTGCATTCATCAATCTTGCTACATTCAGTTACTGACTTTAATAGCTTAACTGGGAATTATTTTGGATTCTCTTGTCATGTCATCATGTTATCTTACTCTTTAATGCTTATGGCTTTTAATCATGTGATTTTAGATCATGTAATTGTTTTTACATTTTTAGTTTAATAGAGTGAATTACATCAATTGATATTTGAGAATTCCAGACACAAAAACAAAACATGGGCATACATCATTCATTCAATATACTATCCCAACAAATACTTATTTACCATCTCTTATGCGCCAAACACATTGCTGGGTGTTGAGGATATAAAAATCAATTCAATTCATTATCCTTTCAATTCATTATCCTTGAGGCCGCTTACAGTTTAGTAAAGATAGAAATAGTAAAGATAAAATGAATGTCCAAGTAAAAGACGTTCAAAACCCTGTAAGAAAGGCAAAAACTGACTGTTTAGAGAAGTCAGGAGCAGCTTGAGACCCTGTAAAGTGGATCTTCAAAGATGGTGATGATGAGGATAAGCTGACATTTATTGGATGTTCACTATGTGTCAAGTACCCTGTTCAGCACTTTCACATGCATTATTTTATGTACTTTTTGCAACCACCCTATGAGGTAGGTACTGTTATCATCCTCTCTTATCAGATGAAACTTAGTAAGATTAACTGCCTTAAACAAGAGAGACTGGCTCAAGGAGGCCAGACAAAAGCAAACACATCCATCAAAGTTATCTTCTAAAAGAACAAAGTGGTTTTCTTCCTCTCCTTAAGTAAGGCAATACCATCAAACACGAAGAAAACAAAGCTAATTTTAAGAGGTTTCGAAGGTATAATCTACAGACTTGGGCTAGCTACAGTAGTACCAAAGATTGAGTCTTTTGTTTTGCTGAGGAAGGGCCACACAACATCGTACAGACAATTGCAGTCTGAACCAGCACAATTGTCTCTGCTGGCCCTAGCGCAACAGTAGCCCTGTCTAACCTCTCCTAGGAAATCTGAGCAGCTGGGGAACAGGTCACAATGGGCAAGAAGAAAAGGAACATGGAGTGAGAAAGACAACTTAGAGGTTAGTGCTGTGAAAAACAAACCTTGAACTGTTTGCCAGTGAAATGAAAGAGAATATTGCTTACTCATTACTTTTAAAGCACTGTCGTTTTTATTCTGGGAAGGTCAGAGTATGCACTCTCTCATCCCAATGGAGGATAACATTGAGGTTTCTCTTTTGGTAAGAGCGGTAGAGTTCCTTGAACTAGAAAACACATGAAATTTGAGGGAAACTATATCTAGTCCAAATGGACACACACAATTGAGAGGGGCTGTAGATACTAATCTTGGAGTCATCAGCTCTATTAATTGCATGGGTAAAACCACTAAGGGAGAACTTGTTCAACAAAAAACTAGGAATTGGACCTTGGAGGACACAATATTTAGTGCTGGAAGAAGAAGGTGATGTTAGTGACAGGTGTGGAAAAGAACTCCAGAGTTCATGCTCTTAATCTCAAGGCTTTACTGCATCTCTAATGTGAGAACAGATTGCTACAACTTTTCTAGAAATAAGTTTATTGATGTGAATCCAGAAAAAAATATAAATACCCTTTGACTTATCAGTTTCATGTCCAGGAATTTATCCTATGGTCATTATCAAAGTTATGCACAAAAGTTACATATTAAGGTGTGAACCATGGCATTATTTATCATAGTGATACATTAGAATAACATGAATATTCAACTACAGGGAGTTGATTAACTAAATCATAGCACATCTGTACAACAGAATATTATGCATCTAATGAAAATCATGCTATAGAACAATGTTTACTGATATGGAAAATGTTTACTATATTAAGTGATAATAGTGTGAGTGTCTGTGAGTGTACAAATACATATTATATACATTGAAAAATCCTGAAAAAGTTATAACCATACTAGTTCCTTTTGAATTGCTTTCCTATGAAAAATGTTAAAATACTGTTTCTACATTGTACATTTTAGATAATGAACACAATTTGTCCACAAGGAAAAAAATTATTTTCTAAATAGAACTAAGGGAAAACAACAATGTCAAATGCTGTAGAGTGAAGGACTACAAATAGGTTATTGAATTTAGCAACATTGTAGGATAATTGAAGGCAAAGACAGTCAAGGAAGAAGAGATAGATAGGATCAAGTGGGAAGCTCTGGAGGAGAGGAAGGTCACACTGATAAAGCAGAGCTGCATGGATCCAGAGCTAGAGTCCTGTGTGGGCTGAGCACGGGAGGAGACGTGAAGTGCCAGAGAACGGTGTCTTTAAATTGTTCCCACTGTGACTGAGGGAAGGAGTGAAGTCAGCTCCAACTGACTGAGAGAATAGGGCAGAAGGCATCGTGATGACCAACATTCTCAAAGAGCCCAAAAAGATGGGAGTGAGGAATAAGGAAGGATGGCAGAGTGCGATCAGAGTGAACTTTTCTATTATAAGATCATTAAGGCAATTCCCCAATTGCCTATTTGCAGCAATGGCTGCTGTTTCTGGAAAGTTGCATTAGTCCAGGTTAGTTTATATGACAATATGAAATGGCAAAGTCAGGAGTCCATTTTATCCTCTGCAGGGGCTGATGGAGAAGTAGAAGGGAGATGAAAGAAGCACAGGACACCTGAAGAATGAATTCCAAAGAGAGAAAGAGAACTAAGAAAGTATGAAATAAAAAAATCATCCTTGCTCATCAGATAATCCCAACTCTTCAGATCAAATCAGTCAACGGAGCTCAAAATGCCTATCAGCCACATGATCCAGACAAAATCACCCGAACTCCTGATGCCTCAATTTGATCATTGATAGTTATTTCCTGTATACCAAGACAGTAACAATGGCTATCTCCAGATTTTGGCGTTATAGCTGATTCTCACCTTTTCTTATTTTCCAAGTTGTTGTATAAAAATTTGTTTGTATCAAAATTTGTAAGGTGTTTTACAAGTGTAAATATTACTGGTATTGAAAGGAATACCTGCCAAAAAAAAAAAAAAAAAATCTGCCCCACTGTTCCACAAGCTCTCTGCTTGATCATCCTTGGTTTAAAATTCATACCATTAGAGTCTCAAAAGTTAGGCCATGTGAAATGAAGCAGCCTTCCTAGGAGGCTACAGTTAAGATACATATATTGTATGGGAGTGCTTCGTTCTTTCCAATTAAACATACGTCTACTTAAAACTTTTACCTAGTTTCTGTTCCTCCTGGGGCCTTTCAGTTAATGAATCTAATTAAAGATGGTTTAGTCTTTTGAGTCATCAACACATACTTGTCATATTTCCCAGCTTCTCAAAAGTGATCAAAGGAAATATTTAATGAATTGGTTATAATATAATACTATTCACTAATATGCAGTGTATTTTCTTTCTCCAGAAAGATGTAAAATGTTGACAATAATCTACAGCAATACTTTATCTCAAAAGCTAATCTACTGGTAAGAAATTCTAGTCCTAGGACAAACAGAGAGAGCCAATGTTCCAGGTCAGTCCCTTGATTTCCATGAAATAACTATAGAGAGGGAGTTGGTTTTTGTCTGCCTTGCCTGCACATAGGATCAATCCTAATGGCTTCAAGAATACTGCCTATAAATGATTCCTTACGTTTCTGAAATAAATAGATAAATAAATAAATAACTGTGCTTAGAGCTGAGACATTGTCTCCACTACCAATGCAGCAAAGTCTGTTGGATTCTTAGAGCCAATAGAGGACTTGTATTTGTTTCCACTACCCACTGCTACCTTTCTATTTTATTCAAGTCTTAGTTATCCCCTTCTCCCTAACGCCCCCATGTCTTCTGGTCATCTGTAATTCTTATGTCCACTGTCCAATCTTCCCTAACTAAACCCTGCTCTCAGGCAAGACTCTCAAACTAGTTTGTACTAAGTATCAGCAACTGAAAGAAGATTGCCAGTAGCAATGCATTTCACCTGATTCTCAGAGATTTATCTCTTAATGGCTTCAATTTTACAATTTCCCTTTGTAACAAAAGCATAGCTGATAGAGCAGAAGGCATTACAGAGTGGGAAATGACCTGTCCTACCAGGCTGGCTCTTGACATCTGCTGGAAGAGAGTACGGGAGTGTTCTACCACGAAGATCTGACAGGCGAAATGGGCTTTAATGTTCTAAGTCAATGGATCTCAGATCCTGGAGTCCTATTATCTTTAAGTGCTATGTGACAAGAGTTAGTTGTCTATAACAGGCTTTAAAAAAAATATCAGAGACAGAACTTCACATGGAAGAACTGCAGGGGTTTGAGGAACCAGAGACTAAGCATTAACTAACTGTGGAACTCTGGGCATCAGCCATCTGTGACAGAGGAGATGTAACTCCAGAATTTGTAACAAATATGTGGGCCACCAAATCCATCCAAGCAGAAGGCCCACCCTCTTTAGTTATTTTCTGACCTTCCCTTTATTGAGTGAATTTTTATATTTAAATGTTGTGTCCAATTGTTCATTCCTGTTGCAGGCAGAAAACAAATCCTGCATGTGATAGCTCTGAAACTTCTCTCCATAACTATATTAATGGGTAGAAATACTAAATTAAACAACAAAACACCCTTAGACTGACTAAATAATGACTTGTTTTGCATTAGTGTGCTTGCTGTAATGAGTTATTTGAATCTAATATGGAAAGAAGGGCAGAAAGCCTCACAGATGATGTACTAGAGTGCAGTTAACTGCAGGGAACTGAATTCAGAAGCACAATGCCAATTGAAATCAAGGCCAGAATAACTGATTTATGGTGAAGGTATTTGTAACTAGAAAATGCACTCCCAGAAGTTACTAGATACAGTGGCGGGTCATCTGCATAAGCAGTTTATGTACACGCTGCTGAGACAGACTCAGATAAAGCACCTATTTGAAATAAAATCCAAGAAACACTTCATACTGGCAAAAAAAAAGCTTGACTTTTGCTCTGGTGTAATAAAGAGACATTGAAGAGTTTGTGAACAGAGTTGTGATATGTCTTAAAATTTGAAAGTCTAATGTGCACAGAATATAGAGGAGAAGGGTTTAAGCAGAGACAGATTAGGAGGCTGTTGCCAGGAAAGAGTCTAGAGATGATGGTGGCTTTAACCTGGGTGGTAGCAACTGAATGGTGAAAAGTGTTCATATTCTAGATAAATTATGCAATTGGACTTTCTGATGAATTAGTTGTTCAACATGAAAGGGAGAATCATATCTGTAAAACTGTTGGCATAAGCATCAGGAAGGATTGAGTTGCCTCAACAAAGTCAGGGAAACAAAGAGGAGCAGACTTGGAGGGGAAAGAAGATTGTGAGCTCCATTTTAGACACATTAAGTTTGAAGTATCTGTTAAAAAGTATGCACATATACTATATATGTATATATATACCCAAATAGATTATTCTATACATACATCTATACATTATTCTAAACATACTTCTCTGCACTTTGCTTTCTTCCTTGTAGGCATTTTTTTAGTACCAGGACATATGGATTGCTTCATGGGATAGACATTTTTGAGGACTAAATTTTAGTCTTAATTAAGGTGTAACCGGTAAAATTCTGTGATGGCCTCTAAGATTCCTGCCCACTTTCTCCCAACTTAGTACCTATCTTGTATAACTCCCTCCCCTTGAGTAAGGGCCGGGCCTGTGAATTCGATAAGAACCACATCTCTGATTAGATTATGTTATGTGATGACGATGATGGGATCATTACTTCCGTGATTATGAAGGTCACTCTTGACATTATATAAGCCTCTGTTACAGCCAACTGGAATGAGATTCTCCCCTTAGTTTTGAAGAAGTAAGCTGCCATGTGGTGACAGGGCCACATGCTAGGACTCGAGGGTAATCACTAGGGTTGAGAAAGACCCTTGGCAAACAGCCAGTAAGAAAATGGGGCCTGAATCTACAACTACAAGGAACTCAATTCTGCCAACAGCCTGCGTGAGCTTTGACAAGAATGCCAAGACCCATATATGAGAATTCTACCTAGCCACACCTTGATTTCAAGGTGAGATCCTGAGCAGAGAACCCAGTCATGCCATTCCCAGACTTCTTACCTACAGAAGCTGTGAGATAATAAATGGGTGTTGTCTTTAGCTGCTGAAATGTGGTGATTTGTTATGCAGCATAGAAAATTAATACACACAGAATTCCTGTCAATGTCTTCAGAAACAAACATGGCTATCCCCTTCCTGTGAGCAAATGACTGATAAAACTACAAAAACAATTAAGATGACAATCCATGAATATGAGTGTTTCTTGTACTACTATAAACAAACATAATCATTTACATTTAGTAGGTCTTTCCTGTCTTACTTCCTTTTCAAGGATCATAGAATCAGATGGTGATCTTCCTAAGGTTGTAGAATTTAAAGCTCAAAAACTTAGTTCTGGCTCTGTAACTATCTTATATAATCATTTTATCACAATTTCCTATCCATAAACCAAGGAGTTTGATCTTAAAACCATGCATGCTATCAAGCCCAGCAGGAGCTACTTTTGAGAGTCACCTCAAACAGGCATTCTGAAGGCAAGTAATCACTGTGGCTCACCTGTTAATTCTGCTCTCTGTTCACCACAAGAAGGGAACTCCATAAATATTTACGACAGTCACAAAGAGAATACCCAGCAGGCAGACCAGCTATGATTACTTGCTCCATAGCCCTCTGACAGCACCTGGGATAGGATTTACATCACATTAAAGGCATCCCTTTGTGGTGTCCATCAAAAGGAAGACCAATGGTTTAAAAAATGAGATTTCAAAATAAGGATCATTGTCTTGCCACACATCTTTGGACAGAGTTTCTGAAGACTGTCAAGAAGTTATTACGAGGAAGAAAAGACTGAAATTAGAAATCTAGTTTACCTGTGTAGTTTATCTATGTACGGCAAAGTTTGATGGAGTAAATTATCTCTTGTTAACAGAAAATAGCCACTGGCATTATAGATCCCCAAACTGGCAAGCTTCCCTTGTTAGTCCAAGTTGGAGAAGAAACTACCAAATGCACAAGAGCCGATGCGCTGGAGTTAGCACCAGCAGTTAGTGATCTAAAGAATCCACAACATGGTCCACTGGGCTAGTCATTCTCAAGCTGCTGCTGAACAATTTCATTCATGAAATAGAGAACACTTCCCTACTCCATTGACACTGATTGGGGACATTCATTTGGGCTTAATAGGAGCAAGAACTAAACTTCTATTTTATTAAGCCACAGAGACTGTGGTATTTATCTACTATCTTAACTGATATGAGGGTTTGAAATGTAGAACCCTCACCAGAACTATGTTTGAACTGGCTTTAGCTATACACTTTAAGGATTGGTGGGTTGCATGGGCATGGGCAATACAGTCAGCCTCTGAAATCTAATCATCTCCAATGTGCCGTAAACTGGGCCCTGGATGCCTGGCCACTCTTGTGAAGGGCCAGGTCTACCTCCTGCTGGTTCTATAAGGGAGAACCTAGTGACCATCTGGGCATGGTTTACAAAGTATTTATATAGGGTTTTATATATTACAAACTCAGTAGTATGTCCAAGACTCCACAGCTAGTGAGTGGAGCAGACAGGACAAAAAGATGGGTATGCTGGTATGTTCATGTACCTGTGTGGAGAGAGGAAGAAAGCAGCTGATGGTTCCTACAAAAGGCCATTCAATTAGGAACCAGAAGATCCAGAGTCTGTTCTACGCCCTGCCTTAGGAAGTTGTGTGGCCTTTGGCAAACCACTGTAGTTCTCCAAGTCTCCATTTCCCCATCTGTAAGTTAACGGAATCTCAAATATTTGTATTAACTGAAAGCAGATGTAACTATAGTATGAAATCTCAGAATAGGGTCAATGCATTTTGGGGGTATTCTATCCTAAGTTGTTACATTTTCTGATGAATTGAGGTCCTTCTTCATGCTCAGTAAAGAGAATTCAGGTTGCCAGAATTAGCCATTGAGCCACTGAGTAATTTAGGATAGATACTAGCACTCAGGATAATTGCATTTTTGGCAAACGTTTTTTTAAAAAATCTGTAGGAAATATAGAAAATGTTTTGAAAATGATTCCCCATGATACCTCTCTGCAATCATAATCATTCTGGTAAACTAAGCTCAAATTATATCAGGGAAGTCAATGCAGAGAACAAAAAAGCAGGCACTTTTTCCAATGGAGATAATAATGAGCAATTAATCCTGGATTTTTAAAAATTGTTTTCTAATATTCTACCACTGAAAATAACTATCAGTTATGATTATCAGGAAAAAATATAAAACCATGTACCAGACTCAAGAAGAAAGGACTCAAACCTTTGCAGGAAGACAACAAAATTCTAAAAGATGCTCTCTGTCGCTAGGGTCATTCTAGAATCATTTTTAGTGTTGGAGGTGAAAGGATGAAGCATATTTTGTCATGGTATTTTTTTATCTTAAGGAAAATATTTAACATACTAATGAAAAAATATTAACTGAAACGGCTGTCTTTATCTTATGATCTACACCATCTTACATCAGGTTTTGTGGGGAAAAGTTTCCAGTCTCTTAGCCTCTTGGGAGAGTCCTGTGATTCAGTCTGTAGTCCGTTTCATTTATTATTAATGTAAACAATTGCCACCTGTCCCTGAGGCAAAATATACTTCAGGATAGAAGTCTAAGCAGATAAATATTTTTTCTTGTCCTAGTATGATACATAACACACACACACACACACACACACAATTTACAGGACACCTACTAAATATGTGTATTTAAATAGAACACAGTCTCTCTTTTTTCCTCTCTCCCTCTCTTTCTTTCTCTCTCTCTTCCCTCTTTCTCTCCCTCCCTCCCTCCCTCTCCTCCTCTTCTCTCCTCTTTATCTACACTGATTCCTTTTCATTTTTTTTCTCAGCATGAAAAAGGAAGCTAAGATAACTTTGAATTTCAGTACCAAGCAAAGAGGACATGTAAAACTCTGGGTATGATGCAGCTTCAGATTTGTATTTAAAATCCCCAGTATTATCTGGGTGGAGGGCCAAGAAATAATGATGGTAAGTTCATGCTTTATTTTTATCATAGGGAAGGGAGCTATCAAGCTAAGGGAGCAGCTGAAACGGCACTCTATCCAGACTGAGATTTTATGAAATAGTCTCTGCTTAACCTACCACAGTTTACTATCTTCAGATATCATTGCTTCTAACTACAGGATCAGGGCATGAAATTTTTATGCCCAATCCCACAGAAATAATGTTGCCTTTTTGCTTGAGAGTCCGCATTATTCTTTTTTACAGATCAGCAGGGCTGCCTGCCTTATTGGACTGGACTATATGTGTGGAAGGAAATGTAATATGACTGTATCACTAATCAGAAAGGAATGAAGTAAGAGTCTACCTGTAGACACAAGAATATGGTATATTCAATTTCACTATATTGTACTAGCAAGAAGTATTCTCGAGTATTTAATTGTGCTTACTAAAAATGCTGTTCTTCTTTAAAAAAAAAAAGAACAACTGGACAACAATTTTTCATTCACTCATAAAGGTAAAGATGCTCATAGTTTATGACCCAACATGTCATTCTACTACATATAAATGGTACAAAACTCTTTTACTTGAGCACCTAGAGATATATACAAGAATGTCCTCATAGTTATGTATGTGACAGTATAACACTGAATCCAAATGTCCATCAACACTACAGTGGATAAACAAAATGAGGCTTTATTCATGCAGTGAAATATTTTGCAGCAATGAAAATAAATAACTGAATTATAAGTTTACACAATCCAGTGACATAATGTTGACAGAAAGAAACTAAGCCATAGAAGCCTACAAACCTTAGAAGACATGTCCAACCCACGGCCTGCAGGCTGCATGAGACCTAGGACATCTTGTAATGTGGCCCCACAAAATCCCTTAGCATCATATGTTTTTTAGCATTTATTTGCTTCATAACCTCATGTGTAGTTCCATTTATGAAGGTCACAATCATGTCTTATTAATGACGTCACTTTTTGGCAGCACATACATTTGTGAGCAGCTGTTTTCAATTATGAAGCACACAAAGAGCAACATTTGAACAAACATTTCAGATAAGCACCTTGAGAACTAAGAATTGTGACAACTTCCATGGAACCAGACATTGATAGATTAGTTTTACAAAAGCAACTTTTATATCATTCTCATTTTTCTAAACTTTATAATAAAAAATAAAAGGAGTCTTATCTATATACACTAACTATATTATTTAATTTATGTGTAATCTAAGACAATTCCTCTTTACTTGAAGCAGCTCAGGGAAGCCACTCAGTGTGGCCCAGGGAAGCCAAAAGATTGGACAACCCTGTTATGGTATTATTCAATTTATATACTATTCAGAGACATGCAAAATATAACAATATACCTGGCAAGGATTCAAGCATGCACAATGCTAAATGATAAATTTAAATTCTGGATACTGGCTACTTTTGTGGGAGAAATAAAGGCGATGAGATTTAGGGAAGATCAAGGCAAAGATTCAAAAGTAATGATAAGTTTTTTCTTAAACTGGGTGATGGGTACCTGGGTGTATACTGCAACATGTGCTGTTATTCCTTTACATATGTTTATGAACCAATTTTTAAAAAAGCAGTGGTGTAATTTGTTGATTGTTTTTGCTTCTCCAGAATTGGACTCTCTATACAGTCCAAAGCTAAGAGCAGAAAAACAGCAAAGCATACCAATTTTAGTGCTATAATTTGGGATAGGAATGACCATTATCTCTTGACGTCTAATCAAATATGTTGACTTTGTAACAATGAATTGCAGTTAATGACTTTTTGCATAGTAAAGCCTTTGGGTTTGTTCAGTTATTGCTCATGTTAATAGAACACTGACAGCATTTCTTGATAAAATTACGTGTGCAGAAATCTTTTTGATAGTCCCTCTAAAATCAAGGAAGAGACAAAGAAAGCAAAAGGCAAAGCTTCATAATATCAATCTTAATCCAATCACAATGCAAAAGTATATAAATATTGACATCTGTAAATCATTTTCACTGTGCCAGTCACAGAACAAGGTGGTGGTGTTCTACCTTACATGAGGAGAACTGAAGAACTTTGGATGTGAACTTCCCCAAGGAAGGTACTCAAAGTTCAGATTGAATGTCTCAGAACTGAAGAGAGTTAGAGGGTCATCCACATTAGAAAAGCTAAAGAAACAGTCAGAAAGGCACCCAAGGCAGCCTGGGAGTTCATGAACGTATTTCTGAGATAAAAGCATCTAAACTCAAGAAGGAGTCAAAAATACATGGGACACACAGCCTGGGAAAAAAAGAGTTCCAGGTTGCTACAAAGAAGTGGTGAGTTTTGGGAATTTAAGATTTCCCTTCAGAGATCTGCAAAGATGAACTGACTGAAGTTATCAATTAGACTTGGATCCCAGGTTCCTGCCATCATTGTGTTCCCATCACAATTGTGTCCCCACACAGGATAGTATCAAGAACAAGGGCTATGGAGTCTGAGAGTGTAGGACTGAATCTCTGTTTGTCTCCAGAGCCATAGACCAGCTCTCGGTTTCTGTAAAATGGGGATGATGACACCTACCTCTCAGGATTGCAGGGATTAAATGTTCAGCTGTGGTTATTATTAGCCTATCTTCTGTTCTGTATCCAGTGTGATCATTCTAAAATACAGCTCTTGCTTCTCCACATTTAAAACTCAACTACTGGTTCTCCATTGTGCAGGATAAATACTCGGACTTCTTAACATGGCTTTCAAAGTCTTTTGGTGATCTGTCCCCTGCTTCCCTCTCCAACCTCATGGACTATGGCCCTCCAGACACAGGAGGCTGGTAGACTGTCTCATTTCCCCAACTCCCCATGACTCCTCAGCTTTGCCTGGGACACGAGTCTCCTCATCCTTCCTCACCCAAAACATGTCTGTTGCTCTTCCGAGAAAACTTTCCAATTTAATGAAAAAAATATATATGTGTGTAAAAGAGAGAACCATAATATACATACACACACATATATATTTAATATGTATACTACAATGTAGGTATGTATATGTATATATTCAATATGTATATTATATACTTAAATATGTATGCATACATGTAGGTATGGAGGTATGTACATAGCTACATACACAAAGAGACACATTTATTAGTTCATATGAATTTATTTGTATGATATTCTATACTACTTTAGAATGTAAACTTTAAAAATGTTTTACTATATTCTGTATGTCAGTACAACATGTCTAGGTAATTAATATTAAACAATAATTTCAACAAAATTACTCTTTCTCAGGAGCAATTTGGTTTTTTTGTTTGTTTTTTTTGTTTTTTTTTGTTTTTTTTGTTTTTTTATTTTATTTTATTTTATTTTATTATGTTATTGTGGGGCACAGTTAGGGGTTAGGCATACAAAAATATTTCGTTCAGGTACCCTTGTTGATAAGAGGTGTCTCCCCATCCTCAGATAGATACCCACCACCATTAA
>CAUYQG010235238.1:0-13862 GCA_963574415.1 Tarsius wallacei | reverse complement strand
TTATAGTTTCTTCACACATTTTTTTTTTTTGAGCTGGAGTCTCACTCTGTCGCCCAGACTGGAGTGCAGTGGCCGCTCCCGGCCACCGCAGCCTCGACCTGCTGGGCTCCGGCGATCCTTCCGCCTCAGCCTTCCGAGTAGTTGGAACTACAGGCGCGCGCTACCACACACGGCTAGTTTTTGATCTATTGTAGAGATGAGGTCTCGCCAAGTTGCCCAGGCGGGTCTTGAACCCGCGGGCTCAGGCAATCCACTCACCTCAGCCTCCCAAGGCGCGGGATTACAGGCTGAGCCACCGAGCCCGGCTCTTCATACATTTTTGACCAGTTAAACGTTATTTAGTGTAATCCAAGGTATGCCTTAAAATACTATAAGAAAAGGATTGGCAGTAGTGGGAAACTGACGAGGTGAGGGGGATGTGGGATTGGCAGTAGTGGGAATCTGCAGGAGGAGGGGGACACACCTCATCAACAAAGGTACCTGCATAATGAACATTTGTATACCTAACCCTGAATTGTACCACACATCTTTAAAAGTATAAAGATAAAAAAGTTAAAAGTAATAAAATAAAATAAAATACTCAGTACATGGAAATCAACTTTCTATGCACCACTGAATATATAAGTAAACAGTAGTTTCAAAAAGTCTTTCTTTGATCTAGCTAATGCGCTAAACAGACCTTATAGATTTTCTCCTTTTCCACATCTCCAAGTATCTTGAAATACTTACACTGTATTTTCTATTTCTCTTAAAACTTTTTTACTCATTATTCTTTCACTTTAAACCTTAATACCAGTGAAACTATGCTGAAGGTCAATAATGACCTTCAAATACTTTCTGTCCTTTTTTTGAATATTGTTTTAAATTATCTTTCTACTGTACATGATACTATAGGCCAAAAGTTATATCTGGCACTACAGTTGACCCTTGAACAACATGAGTTTCGACTGCATAGGTCCACATATACACAGATTTTTTTTTTCACCTCTGTCACTCTTGAGAGCAAGACTAACTGCTCCTCTTTTTCTTCATTTTACTCAACAGAAGAATAAGGAACATGAAGACCTTCATGATGATTCATTTCCACTTAATGAATAATAAATATATTTTCCCTTCCTTATGGCTTTACCTCTTTTTCTGTAGCATACTTTATTGAAAGAATACAGTATATTGCATGTAAAATGTGTTAATCAATTGTTTATACTCTGGGTGAGGAGTCTGATCAACCATAGACTATTAGCTATTAATTTTATAGGATTCAGAAGTTACATTTGGATTTTTGGCTGCTTAGGATGATTTCCTTAACTCCTGAATCATTCAAGATTCAACTTTACTTTTTGTCTTACTTTCTGTATATGTTCATTCTTGAGTATGCTATTACTGTATTGATCATTCTCAGCTTTTTTCTTTTGTTTTGAGTTGGAGTCTCACTCTGTCGTCCATGCTGGAGGGCAGTGGCACACTCACGGCCATCCCAGCGTCGACCTGCTGGGTTCCGGCGAGCCTTCTGCCTCAGCCTTCCAAGTAGCCAGAACTACAGGTACGCACTACCACGCCCGGCTAATTTTTGATTTATTGTAGAGATGAGGTCTCACCAAGTTTCCCCGGGCTGGTCTCAAACCTTCAGGCTCAGGCAATCCACTAGCTTCGGCCTCCCAAAATGCTGGGCTTACAGGCTGAGCCACCGAGCCCAGCCCTGTTGTTTAAGATGATGGAGTGTCCATGAGCATGCCATGGCCTGGGCAATGAAGTGAGACTCCAACTCGAAAAAAACAAACAAACAAACAAAAGACCCCCAAAAAACAAAAAATGGATACAGCTGTGTGAGTGGTGCTGCCTGATGTGCAGAACACAGAGCCTGCATAGCTGCATATGGCAGCACTCTAGGACCTGCTCCAACAGATAGAACTCTCTGGATTGGAATACTTGAGAGATGACTCTACATCCTAAGGCTCAAAATTAAGAGAATCGTTTCAAAGTTGGAGGTAGACCCCTTCACACAAAGACTGCTGCTGCGGGGCCTTTCATATTTGTGTACTCGTTGGACATCTTACCTCTGAGAAAGAGACGATGTCTCAGGCAGGGCTGTGTAAAAGCCTCTGTCTTCTGAAGCACATATTGCTTTGGATTTGGTAACTGCTGCCGTTGGGAGTTGACTTGCTGCCTTTGTGCTTGTTGGGTTTGTACTTCATACTCTGACTCAACCTTCTTTGGGGCACTATAAACTGCAATGTCGAGGGCTATACCACTGGTGAGACTTGTTGCCCTACCAGAAGGAACTAACAACTCATGAAGTTTTTTCTGACATCAGCAGTTTTTTTTTTTTGAGTTGGAGTCTCACTCTGTCGCCCAGACTGGAGTGCAGTAACCGCTTCCGGCCACCGCAACCTCGACCTGCTGGGCTCTGGCGATCCTTCTGCCTCAGCCTTCCAAGTAGCTGGAACTACAGGCGCGCGCTACCACGCCCGGCTGATTTTTTATTTATTGTAGAGATGAGGTCTTGCCGAGTTGCCCAGGTGGGTCTCGAACCCGCGGGCTTGGGCAATCCACTCACCTCAGCCTCCCAAAGGCGCGGGATTACAGGCTGAGCCACTGAGCCCGGCGACATCAGCATTTTTATGTGCATGCTCTGGAGACTCCTATGTCTTGAGCTTCTTGTGAATGGTTGTGGGATGACCTGTGGCTGATGCTTTCTGAAGTTTAGCACCATTTCCTGGAGCCACATTCCTGATCCCAATGGTCCTCTGCCAAAGCTGGTCCTTACATCCCAAAGCTGCTGGATTAAGACATGGGTTGCTCTGCAGCTCTTTGCCACATATCTAGCCTAAGAGGAGATATGACCACCATTTGTGTGAGTGTGTGTGTGTGTGTGTGTGTGTGTGTGTGTGTGTGTTTGAGTTGTAGCCTCACTCCATCACCCAGGCTGGAGTGCAGTGGCATGCTCACGGCCACCCCAGCATCAAGCTGCTGGGCTCCTTCTGCCTCAGCCTTCCAAGTAGCTGAACCTACAGGCACAGGCTACCACGCCCGGCTAGTTTTTTGATTTATTGTAGAGACAGGTCTCACTATGTTGCCTGGACCAGTCTTGAACCCGCAGGCTCAGGCAATCCACTTGCCTCGGCCTCCCAAAGTGCTGGGATTACTGAGCCACTGAGGCCGGCCATGACCACTATTTGTAAAGTTGCATGTTATAGCTGAGAGCATAAGGACTCTCCATTACTTTGAGAAAATCAGTCCTGCTATTGTGACTGAAGGAAGGGGCACCCACTGCCCTAAATCCCTAGGACTTAGATGCATTAGAACCTGACCCTGAAAGACCAGCTCCTCTGGGTACTTCTGAGGCTGCTTAGGCTGCCCATCCCCATCCATTCTGCTGCTGTCCTTGAAAAGGTGAGTAATGAAAATAGGGTCTCTTACCCCTCCTGCTGCTGCTTCTTTTCCCAAATATTACGAACATAGTGCGAGAGGTCGGGCCTTGCGTACTGGTGTTCCCTTATCTCAGGCTTGCTCCCATCAAAATACTGCACAGAAGATGTAGGAGAATGAAGAAATATTACTGATTTACAGTTTGGAGAAGGTCCATTTCCAGTGTCATCCTGATAATCCAAAGCACAGCTTGGTTTTTCTTTGTTAACTGAGGTTACAGAGTCACTGGAGTCATCTTATTCACTAGAAATCCCCTGTATCTTCAGAACAGAGCAACTTGCTCTACCCAGCTTAAGCTCCGGGGTACAAATGAAGTTCTGTTCAGTGTCATAGTTGGGAGATTCTACCTGGTTTTCCTAGAGATTGATAAGTGGGTGACCTGGGACAGATAATTCATACAGTTTCCTGGTAGCATATATTCTGTATCTCTCTCTCTAGGTGGTAGTCTGGCTCTTTTATTTTGAAACCAGTTGTCAATTACACACAAAGGACCATTTGTTGGTCAGTTCTTCACTAGTGATAAAATACGGGTAAGGATTTTCTTTAAATGACTGCTGAATGACTCCATTCATTTTTAGTAAATTTGTGTCATGGTTTTCCTTTTCCTCTTCCCCATTTTATTCTTTTTGCTTCATTATAACTATCTTCTTCAGTTGGAGATCCTGTGTTCAAATCCCGGCTCTGAGTCTGACAGGCCAATGGACAGGGCTGAAATCCTGGCTCTGAGACTGACAGGCCATGGGGCAGGGCTGCCTTCCACTGACTTCCCCTGCCCCCACCTGCTATTCTCCTCATCCTAGGCTGCCTCATCTTTAGGTCTTGGGATGGAAGCCATTTTTCAGCAGCTTCTTGGAGGACTTCATATTCTAAAAGCACTGCAGCTGAGCCACCATTGCACTGGGGGAATTTTAATGGAGATTTTTTGCCTCTGAGATGTAGTATGGACCCAGTAGACTCCTGGGTTCACTACATGTAGTTGGAGAGTCTTTGACTCAGGTACCACTCATGAAGCATAACACATTAGATACAAAGTACAGCTCGAGCTGACCACAGAGCCTTCTCCTCTCAACCAGGGCTCATTGTTGGAAGCCATGTTGAAGCTCTGGTCCAGGGTCTGAGTGATGAAGTCAGGGATTTTATAGAGTATTAATTTCCCCAATGTTTGATTGATGACCTTGAGGCATTTTGAGGAAAAAAAAGTGTCTCCAAGTTTGTTAAGGCTGAGTCAGGTTTAAACAAAGTTTTTCTGTCTCCTCATCTAATGAGTCTAGTTCTTTCTACTGTCATAGTTGATGACTTGCTTCCTGTCTTCCTACGAATCCTCTTATAATTCCTTTACTTTACCTCCATTATTTGATTTGTCAAACATCTATTTGTTGCCTTTTAAATATCATATATTAAAATATTATTGCTATATTTCATGCCACATAATGTTACTTTTTGATGAAGAAAAATAATGACTCCACAATTTTTAAAATAAAGTTTAAATTCCATAAAGAGGTGATTTATGACTTTGACCCAAATTTCTCTTCAGTTTAATTTTCTATTACTCTTCCCAGGTACTTTACACAACAGCCTCATAAAAATAATATATTCTCTAATGACATAATATGTTTCCTAAGGGTCTAATGCACATCTTCCAACCCTGCAAAACAGTTTACATCTTTCTTTTAAAGTGAAGTGTGGATACCGTTATAGCAAGGTGAATAACAGATCATGCTTTTGTCAGTTTTTCAGAAACTGTGTTTTCAGAACACAGTCTAGGCTTGAATTCTGACCCTGATAGCAGCAATGTGACTTTTAGCAAATACTATAAAAATGCTGTGTTGATGTTTAATTATTGGTAAATAGATTTACTGTTATTTACCTGACCAGAGTAGTGTAAAGATTAAGCAAAATAAAGCATGTAAAGACATAGCCTTGCTATTGTTATTAGAAATAAAATTGACCAGGTGCTGTGGCTCACACCTGTAATCCCGGCACTTTGAGAGGCAGAGGTGAGAGGATTGCCTGAGCCCAGGGATTTGAGACCAACCTGGGCAATTTGGCCAGACCGCGTCTCTACAATAAATAAATAAAAAAAATTTACCTGGGTGTGGTGACACACACCTATAGTTCCAGATACTTGGAAAGCTGAGGCAGAGAGATCACCTGAGCTCAGCAGATTGATGCTGCGGTGGCCGTGTGTGTGCCACTACACTCCAGTCTGTGACAGAGTAAGACTCCAACTCAAAAAAAAAAAAAAGAAAAAAGAAATACAATTGATACTATAAGGAAGAATAAAAGAAAGAATAGGAGGATTAGAGAAGGAGGAGGAATAAATATTCTTAGTGCATATGATCCCTTGCCCTATTTAGAATTCATCTTTTTTATTTCTAGTGCATTTTTATTTCTAGTACATTTTTCTACCTATTAACAGATTTTGTTTCACAAAGTATGTGTCTCACAACTGTTTTATCATCAGTGACTTAAATTCAGGGAGAATGTTGTGTTTAAATTTGAATCTTCTTCACTGCCTTCTTGTACACAGTAGGCTCTCAGTAATATTGAAATAATTAATGCTGGATGGCTCAGATAAAAGGCTATAGGAATTCTTTGGCTGTCTTAGGAGGAGTAGGACCACACCACAGGATTTCTCAGTTTATGCACTCAGAATGCTTTCTATTTTACATCACAGCTTTTGGTGTTAGGTGTTAGAGGAAGCAAAATCCAGCTGACCACAGAACAAGGAATGGTTGGCATAGTATCTTCTCTGTTATTGATTTGTAGTTGTTAGGCAACACTTTTCTTAGATTTCCTAACTGAATGAAGATAAAAGTATTGACTTATGCCAGTAAAATCTACAGACTAATGCTCTAAGCAACAGTGTAAGAAATTAAAGCCCCCAGATGCACTAATTTGTGTAAGTAAGATTGCTTTTGCTGGAATTAACAGTTATTGATAGCTAGAGATGCAGATTGTACTTACTTCATGCATGCGTACCTGGCTTTGCATATCAAGTATATACTTTAATATATGAAAGTAACACTTTATATTAAAGTAACACTTTATGTTGGGATTAATACCCTTGTGCTTTTATTTAATAAAATTGGGTTTTTAGAAAATATCTTTGAGCTTTAGACACAAACCCCTCTTTTTATATCTTCAAAATTTATTATGTTTAAAATATGGTTGACTGATAATTTAAAAAATCATATTGTGTGGGTTTTATCATCTATGATTGCTTCAACTTGAGTATACGTATTTTAAATTTTCGAGGATAAAAGTTGGTTATATTTTCAAAAAATTATCCTATGTAAAAATGTTTTGAGTTGCAAATAAGAGATGCATGGGAAAGCAACATATTTGCTGAATGAATTATTAGAAATATGTATAGATTAGCATCATATTTGACAAAATGAATTTCTTCAACATCTTGGTTTTAAAAAATAGAAAGAATGACAAATATCAGTTACATAATTTTTCCCAAGAGTCAATTCCAATTTTAGGTTTGAAGATTCCAGTTTATATTTATTTTGTCAGTGGTGATGTTAAGCTTCATTGTGAAGCTGTCAAGTTTAATTGTTAAAATACATTCAAATTACCTTTTCTTACAAATTTTGTTTATATGGGATTAGAATATTTTATTTCCTTAATTGGGTTCAAGTTATTTCACAAATCTCTTTAAGGGTAAATGATTTTTCTCAAATAAGATATTAATAGTCACTTCTCAGATTTTAATTAATTTGTTATGGTTTACCAAGTATGTTCACATTTATTGTTTTATTTCAGTACTAAATAATACTGTGAAGGAAAGTTGCCTTTAAGTAAGTAGGGATTTCAAGGCCCAGAATGATTAAGTGGTTTGACCAAAGTCTCATAACTGATAAGTGACAAAACTAACATTTGAAATGAGATTTTATTAGTTAACTGTTGATTCAGCCTTTCATTTGTTCAGCAACTTCTTGTGAAACAAGGGCTACTTTAAACTCTAGGATTACATGAAGGAAACAAAACAGATGAGGTCAATGTTCTCATGAAATTTACATGCTAACAAAGAAAGAAAGATAAATAAATTCAAGTAGAAAATCATTCCATAAACATAATACAATTGAGTAATATGATAGAGAGAGACATAAGAAGAATAGGGTTATTCTTAGAAAAGAGAGTTTCAAAAGAACTCTGAGCTGATATGTCATTAGTGACCACAAAAAAAGTCATTTACACCAAAATCTAAAAGAGGGTAGAGTTTAGTTTATGTACAAATCTCCTGCATGCTGATTGCAAATATCTGTTACTGTTTTTCTTCGGTACAATTTTATATGAAGGTAGACAGTAGTATGTTCACACACATTATGTAGAAAACAGGTAAAATATGTGGTATACTTTTCTATTGAGTGGTGAAACCTGGTTTACAAATTAAGATTTAAAATTAGTTTCTCAAGATCTGTAACAGAAACTACTGCATTTTATATGTGCTAATAGAATTTCAAAAAAATTAATTACAATTTCAAAGACCATGTTTGAGACTCACGTTATTGCTATTTGTCTACAAACATAAGATTATATCAGGAAACAAATACAAATCTTTGCTACTAATTTCCTCTAGTTGAATGTTAAGATAATATTGACTGAGCATTTAAAATATTAAGTCACAGAATCATGGACCGTAGTTGTGGAATAAATCTCAGAGGTCGTCCAGTTCTATTTTCCACAAGATACGGGTATATGTTTATTTCAGAAAATCTTATCACATTGTTTTCCAACAAAAGATCTTAATGACTTCTCATCCTTTAGTGTGATGCAATGTAACTTATAGGATCATACATAGGTAAGGATTCTAATTGACTATGCCTGAATGCCATTGACAGGTTCCCTATATGATATTTAGTTTTTAAACTTTTGTCTTCTGAAACTATAGGGAATGTCTGCTTCCTTTGCAATAATTAATGAACTGTTAAACACACACGCACACACACACACATTTTAAATTGATGGGAAAAAGGATGGTGTAACATTGGAAATTTTTTTTGATTTCTCCAAACTCCAATTTGAAAAATAAAAATTCATTCATTTTTTTTCCTTTTTTCTTCTTTTGGCAGATATTCCTGTGCTTACCATCTACTTTATGTCAGGCATTATAATAAGATTAAAATACCATAGTAAACGACATAGTTGGGATTTCTACTCTCAAAAATCTTACATTCTACTTACATTATGGTGAGGGAGACAGATAATACACATAGAAAAGAAAGAACAAACTAAACAGGTTTCCATGAAGAAAATAAACGGATTTACGTAACAGAGACACGCAGATCTTAAAAGTTGAGCTGAGAATAAAAATTTTAGGTTGTTACCTGATTGATGTGAACAGCCAGAGGAAGAATGTAACAAGAAAAAGGAAAAACAAGAGGAGACTCTAAATGTGGCAAAGGACTTTGCGTTTTCTGATCAATAACAGAAAGTCAGTGTGGTTGAAAGTTAGTTACTAAAAGGCTGTATTATCAAAGGAGCTTGGAGATGTGGGGAGGGTCCCGGCTAAACAAAGGGAGGGTTTAGGCTTAATTCTAAGAGATGATGAACCATAAAAGGGATTTTTTCTCAGAAGAGTTTCATCCCATTTATATTTGTAAGATAATTACTCAGATTGTGGGTGATGGATTTAGGAAGCAAGACTGGAGTTGAAATGACCAACTTAAAGCCTATAGTATTATTTCTGAGGATACAAGACATTAATGTAGAAGACAATGATGACAGTTGATATAAATGATAAGATATTGAAAAACATTTTGGAAGCAGAATCAACAGAACTTGATAAATAATATAAGAAAAAAGAAACCCTGACTTGTGACATTAGTAAAATGGATTAATGGTGGTGCTAATCAGAGGAAAATATATTTGTACAGCTTTGTACATATATAAGGAAAAGTCTTTTAAGCCTGGTAAGAAGAGACAAAAATCACCAGAAAAAGAATGAGAAATGTATGCATGATGTAGTTTAAAACTTATACTTAAAATAACTTTTACCTTTTAATAGTGACTATTTTTTATAATAATAGAAAATTAAAAAATTAAAAATAAAACAATCAACAACAAAAATAAAGGCTGGTGTGCACTTTGGAAAGAAATTTAAAATTTTAAATAATAAAAATAAGACAAATATCACTTGCACTTAAAAAAGAAAAATATAAATGACAAATATAGTCTGTATTATTGAAGATTAAAACAATCAAATTTTTACTAATATAATTCTAAGAATTTAATATAAACAAAAATATTTGAAGCAAGAGTATAAGGGAGCCAGTAATTCTAATTCACTTCAGGAAAAAGAGTAGATTTGCTGTAGCCCTTTGTAGGAAAATATGTTGATATGTAGCTAAGGTATTTAAAATAACCCTCTTTTACACAGTATTCCTGCTCTAGGACATTATCAATAAATAACTAGTGTGTGCAAAAATTGCTTATAGGATTATGATATTGTCTATAATGATAAAGTCTTGGAAAGAGCTCAGTGTTCAATTATTATCAAAGATTGGCCAAATAAATTATTGCAAATGCATATTGTAAATGCATTTTGGGGAGTATCTGTTGATATGTACAGGTATTGTCAGTATGTGATGATGGTGGGTAGATAATAAATAGAGAGATGGATGGGTGGATAGATAGGTAGGTAGATAGACATAGATAAGTGGCAAAGTTCAGTGTGGGAAAGAGAGATATGTTTGAACATTTCAGGCTGGGTGCAGTGGCTCACTTCTGTGATCCCAGCACTTTGGGAGGCCGAGAAGATTCAGGAGGACTGTTTGAATTCAAGATTTCGAGACCAGCCTGGACAACATAGCAAGACCCCCGTCTCTACAAACGTTTTTAAAAAATTAACCTGGCATGATGGTATGCATCCGTAGCCCAAGCTACTTGGGAGGCTCAAGTGGAAAAATCACCTGAACCCAGGAGTTTGAGCCTGCATTGAGCCTTGATCCTGCCACTTTACTCCAACCTGGGAAATAGAATGAGACTTCAATTCAAAAAAAGAAAAAAAAAAAAAGAAAACATTTCAAAGATAGGAAATTTATTACAGACAATTATTTACAAAGTGGTAGGAGGATAGAAAAAGAGATGGTAAAGGGACAGGGTGGACCTGGATGGGCCTGGAATATCAGACAGGAAGAAATGTCAGTGCCCTGGGGTATGAAACTGCTAACGGTCCTGTGTTGGAGTCTGTAAAGTTGCATCCATAGCTGCACTGCTGGAGACATTACCATGGTGGATTCTGGATCCACTGAAGAGGCTTCAGCCAAAATAAGAATCATCAAAAAAGCCTGATGCTAACTCCTTCCTTCTCTCTGTTCCCTCCCACCCCAACTTAACAGTGTTAGAAGACTCCTGGTACTGGTGGCAACTGTCACATGACAGAACCAGAAAAGGAAATATCTTTTCTCTTCCTTTTGCCATTTGGTTTCCTGCTGGTGCCTTTAGTTGTCAGAAGTGAGCAGGAAGATACTAGCCAGCCAACAATAAAATACACTGTGCAGATTCCCAGCCCCAGAAATACAAAGTAGAGTATAGTAAGGCAGATGTAGAATAAAGGACAGCAGTTGAATAACCAGGAGAGATAGGCAGAAAACTGTAAAAGAATATATGGTGGGTAAGAGAGATGTAGAGAGAGAAAAAGGAAGGCAGGCAGGAAAGTAGAAAAGGAGAAGGAAGGGAGGGAAGGAAGAAAAATTAAGTCTTAGGATATATACATCAACCTTAATAGTGATTATCTTTGAATCCTCCTGAAAGGTTTTTTTTTTTTGTTTGTGACAATATATTTTTGTTTTTTAAATAAAAAGTAGGAGAAAATATGTTGAATATTCAATAGATCACTAAACATTCTGTAAGGTGACATAACTTTCAGTCTTGTTTTTGTCCCAAAATCTATAATCCTACATATTTGGCTCATACCATGAGCCAATTAATTTTCTTGCTGTAGCCTGCATGGTGATGAAAGCGTTTAATTTTGAGTGTAACTATAATGCCATTCATTTACCATCTTTTTCTTTAAAGTGATTATTTTGTCCAATTTCATAGAGGGAAAGGAAGGTATGTCTTGAGTGAAAGATGTGTTTTAGTGCTCCTCAGTAGGAAAAGTTTGTAACGAACACTATATTTATATTATAGAAAAAAAAGAATCAAGGTTACAAACAATGTCTATATGCATGCTTGATATTAGCTCTGGGTAAGACTGTTCTACATTTAATTGCTAATTTAAGTTAATCTATAATAAATATTTCTCCCTATGTCTACACCTCCATAATTGCTACCTAAATTTTTTACCTAGTTATTACTTATTTCAAGCCAAATAAAATATACACATTGAACTCAAATCTATTATTTAATTGTTAAGATAATATTCTTTTCTGTAAGAGAGTTTTTGAAAATTGTACTTTTGTTTATGGTTCAAAATGGAGCAAAAGTTTGTATGTATATAAGATATTACTTAAAATCATGTTATTTATATTTATGTAGACTGCTCTAAAGAAGCAAGAAAATATGAAAACAATGTATTCCTATACTTGATATGAATATTCTATCATTTCTTCTTAATGCTGCCATAAAAAATAAATAAAAAGCAATATTCCATCAAACAACTATTACAGTATATATTTGTCTTCTAAGTCTTTTGTTATTTTTGTTTACATAAAATAAAATAGAAATCCTGGACGATAGTTTGTCAAGTTTTAAACACAACACTATTAATGATTTAGATACAGAGATTTGGTAAAAGAGGTTTCACTTAGCAAATTAATGTAAAAGTAATAATAAATTCCTTAAATAATATTTTAACATATTAATGAGATAAACTTGGAAATAGAAAAAAAGTCTGTTTTTAATTTTTCACATTTATTTCAATATAAATAAAGGAGATAGGTCCTAATTTTATTTTAAATATAATCTTCATAAAGATTCAAAGAATCATTTGTTTACTGTATTTCTTTATTGTATAGTTGATAATATTTCATTCTATGTTACACTTTCTAGTAGCACTCTGAATTGCACAGTTTTTAATGATAAGTAAAGTGTATAAAAATGTAAGTGTAGTGAAAGTTGATGCCAAGAATTCATTTATTTTTTTGGCAGCTCAAACAACTCAGGAGTAAGAGAGAAATAGAAAAGGTACCATGGAAGAGAAGCACATTATGTTAGAAAACAGAGGCAAATAAATACTATATTTCTTTGTCATATCAGTAATTGGAAAGAAATCAATACAGAAAAAAATGGATTAAAAACCGAAATTAATGACAAATACATATTTCTTTCTCATTTAATTATTTAAAAATTAAATTAATAATTCCAAAATCATTTATTCGAAAAACTTGAAACACTTTTTATACAGTTATCATACTTTTAAATAGGGTTCTTTATGCAAAGTACTTTTATTCAGTCTACTTCTGTTCAACCTTATAAATTTCAGTTGTGCTGTATTCATCACAAAGATAAGGGAACAACATATCTCTTCCCACACTGCCTCAATATGAGCACTATTTCGTTGTTTTAATAGATCGGCTCTTTTAAATTTTACTTACTTCTTAAGTGCTGTACAGTTAATAATATTTCCTCAGCATTTTCCATGAAGTAAGTATTAACTATATGGCAAATAAATTAAAAAAAACAATGTTATCTCCATTTTGCAAGTAAAGAAACCAAGGCTTAGAGAGGTTAAATCACTTGCCTAGTTGAATTCCTTCAAGAAGTAGTTGGGCAGAGTTTTGAATCCAATTACTCACTCTTCAGGGTTGAAACTTTCACAGTGTCATAGTAGCCATAATGAGACATATATTTATATTAGACATTTAGGATATATTTTACCCTTTGGAATTTCTAACAGACTTATGGTTTTGAAATCAATTGATAATATGTAGCATAGAGATATTTATTGTCCATATTGCCTGACTGGTAAGAGCAGCTATTGGCATTTTTTAGTTGTTTTTATTACAATTATTTAAAAATATATAGCTGTTTATATATGGAGGTCAATATATGAAGATTTGGGGGTTAGAAGATGGGATATGGGCAATATTATAATTGTTGATTTTTTTTCTTTAAAGTTACAAATAAAACAAAAGTATCAATAGAAATAATAAGTTTGCTGAATTTAATGTCTAACATAAAATTTTTTTTTTTTGAGTTGGAGTCTCACTCTGTCACCCAAGATGGAGTGCTGGGCTCCGATGATCCTTCTGCCTCAGCCTTCCAAGTTGCAAGAACTACAGGCACGCACTACCATGCCCGGCTAATTTTTTTTTATTGTTATTATTGTAGAGATGAGATCTTGCCAATCCCATCTCCTCTCCCCTGACAGTTTCCCACTAATGCCAATCACTTTCTTATAGCATTATAATTGTTCAAGGTTCGCTTATGAGTGAGAACATATGGAACTCTGTTCTTTGTTTTTGTGATAGGTCACTGAGTAT
>CAUYQG010235234.1:0-31779 GCA_963574415.1 Tarsius wallacei | reverse complement strand
AGTGGGAAACGATGGGGGGGTGGGAGAGATAGGGAAAGGGATTAATGGCAGTAAATACCTGTCTGGGGATGGGGGGACACTTCTTATCAACAAAGGTGCCTGAACGAGACATATTTGTGTACCTAACCCTTAACTGTACCCCTCAATATCACAATAAGAAAAATATTGTATAAAAAAAAATAAATAAAACACAGAAGTTAAGAACTTAAATAATTAAGCTGGTAGGAAAAGGATTTATTTTATACAGTGACAATTCAAACTTCAAGAATGATCTTACAACTACACTAGGAGGAATGTTGTTATAGCTGGGTTCTATTAGAATATACATTTCTAACAAAAGTTCCATTAGTCTCTATAAATTCTTAACAAAAGAAGCAAGAGGGAACACATTTTTTGAATCTCCAAATGTGGAGACAGGATTGTCAAGCATGGGAAAAATTCCTGTGGTGCTGGGTGAGACAGGGGTTGATGCCAGAGAGGAAATCCCAGATTATGAAAAGTACCTGGAGAAAAAAGAAGAGCTGTTATTTTAAAGACCACCGGGTTAGTGTCATAGCAATGTTGCCACACTGCAATACCCAGTGTATTGCATCATCTTGGCCCTTTGGTATCCAAATGATTCAGATTATATTTTTCTTTTTTTAAAATATGGTCACCTCTAATCCCATAAAGTTTTTTCTCCTTTAATGAAACTTTGTCTTCAATTGGAAGTTGTTTGCAAAGCACAGTTTTTTAAAAATAGAAATTTTATGAACATTGTTGCTAGATGAACCAGTTTTTTCAAGTAAATGATATAATTTTTTTTTTCTTCTGCTCATACCATAGACAATTTTGTGTAATGGAACCAGATCTTTTCGTCCTTTGTACTGGCTTCCCACTTACTGATTCTACTCCAGCACAGGTGGGGTTGGACATGCAGAGAAATGCATTTGGCAGGTCAGACATAGGGGAGTAGAAGAGGAGGCGTGTCTAGATGGAAAAGGCTTACAGTTTCTGGAGGGCCATTCCATGCCAGCCTCAGTGGCACCAGTCTTAAATAGGGTGTGCACGAGCAGCATTCATTTGTTTTTCTGGGAAATCCTGTAGGTTTAAATTCCAGTGATTAAATGCCAGTGTTTGAGGTGGTGGGAATAGCTGGCTTGGAAAGTAGCAATTACAAAAGGACCACTCTTCTGGGTCCTTGGTCACAAGGCAGCCCACCCCAGTGTCCTTGTGAGCTGGTTGGAGGTCTGAGTCGAGCTGCCAGGCTGTGCTTGCTCACTGTCACAGTGGCTTTTAGTTGGCACACTCAGCAGAAATTGTTAGGCTCAGAAGCAGCGTTTCATTTTAGTGCCCTAGAGGAGGTCCATTCAGAAAATTATCGAGGCATACTCTTATCAAGACATAGGGAGCTGGCACTGCTTTGGCTTTCACTGTAGCGTAATAGAAGATTCAGATCTTCTATCAACCCAATACCTTTCACTGGCTATGTACTCACTTAAGAGAAGAAATATTGTTTTCAAACATATGTATTCACTCCCAGCAGGCTATGTTGTTGAGTCAGTTTGCTTTGCCTAATACCTATCATTTGCTCTCAGCAATTTAAAATGCACAGGCACCATTCAGGGTAATTGATCTTTTGAGTAGAAGGATTATGTCAAGCAGTGCTCTTCTTTGTCACATATAGAAGTTAAAAGCAAATGCACATACCAGCTGATGAACTGGATATTTTCAATATTCTTTGCAAATATTTCTTTTTAAAAATTGTACAGTTTTTTTATGCTTGCCAAAGGATATACAATCCAAAGAATATCCAATCCAGAGATTTGTACTACTAATAATTAAGATCACCTTTATTGTACAACAGGATGGGCATATTTTGTTTAAATGGTAGAGGTCAAATGTGATCCCACTTACACATTTTCTATTGAGCAACATGATATATGTTAACTCTCAATTGTAAGGGTATCGTCTCTATGTGAACACATATGTTGTTAGGGTAGAGAACTTGATGCCGTCTGGACATGATTTGGGTCTGCTTTGTTACGTAGTTATCCTGTTAATATCCTTCTACTTAACTGTGTTTGTTATTTCTCTATGTGAACACGTTATGTGGTTAGGGTAGAGAACCTGATGCTGTCTGGACATGATTTGGGTCTGATTTATTCTTAGTTATCCTGTTAATATCCTTCTACTTAACTGTGTTTGTTATTTGAATGGGACGGGGGTTCAAATTTAAACCACCAACATGGAGAAATAAAGTCTTCACCCTTGAGTGAACTTTGGGCATAGTTAGAGCATCTAGAACTATCATTTCTTTGCATAATGCCTTTCCTTCCCTGAATTCATCATAATTTGAAAAGGCAGTATAGAAAACTACCAAAAGACCAACCAAAAGCTGAATCACTTCTTTCCATCTTCTATCATTTTGATTTTTCACAACCCACAGTTCTTGGGAGTTTCCATAGTTAAGCACTAAAATGTGGACCTGTTCCCAGTCGGTAGCCAGATAATCTCTTTTGTTGGCACACATATTAAGTTGTTGGAAATGGGAAATCACCAAAAAATTCAATGGAGAATTCCATTTACTTACAGGACTTCTTTTCCTTTGAAGTTTCAGGTTTGGAGATGAAGTGCCTTTAGTCTTAGAGAATAAGTGACACCACCTGGAATTATCCTTCTGCCTTAAAGGGATTTCTGCTGTCCTGGGTGACTTACAGCAGTGGACCCATCCACTAGGGGTTAGGGAGGAGATGGAGAGGGGGTAATGAGAGGCACTTTGAATATATGTATGTCCCAGAGAACCCCTTGCACTGGGGGAGTTGGGGAGGAAAGTAAGAGGATGCAAACTCTCCATCCAGTGGCAAAGAACCAACTGCTTCTTTAGTTTAACTTTCATTTGTTTATGTATTTATTTTGCCTTGGCAGAGACCTCACATGATCCACCTTGAAATGCTTTTTCTGGAAGCATAGTTGCAGTTATAAAGGAAAAGGGAAATTGAGATGGAAGGTGGGACAGAAACATTTTTTAATATTGTTAGATGGGTGGGAAGGGAAAAAAATATTTGCAGACAAAAAATTTACCAGAAAATGCTCTCTTCCTTTATAAAATTACAGGGTTAGTCTAAACATGATCTTTACAGTTTCTTTTAGTTCAAAACTGAATCTTTGGAGATTAGTATGTAATTTTCCTTCATTCACTGAATGGCATTCTTTTTAGCGTGTGTTGCAAAACACTTAGCAAATATCCATGGAACATGTCTTCTGATTAATAGTTGTGATTGCTTTTTGTAGAGACACCAGCCTGAATGTTTTGAAACCAGAAGCCTTGGTTTACTAAAAATACTCACAGTATCTACCCCCCCTCAAAAAAAAAAAAAGGAAAGAAAGGAAGGCAGGGAGAAAAAGCCTTACCTGGATATGAGGGGAGACTGTGAGGAAGTGTATATGTGGAGATGAAAGACGAGAAAGAACAGAAAAAGGTTTAGTATAAGGATCAAAACCAAAGAGCAAGTATCCAAGGCAAAGCTAGCTTCATTGGGAGGTCTCTGTCCAGTGTTCATATCCTTTTAATTTTCATCTGACCTAGCTCTATTGAGGTCTCTGCAAAGGATTTAAGCTTACAGTAGAGTTCACAGTGCTAAGAAGTGTTAGCAAGGTTTACATGCAAAGAGAAAGTACCACAATGACCATTCATCATTTGAAAACCTTTCATTGATTTCTAGACTTAATTTTTCCAAGCACTGTTCTACTTCTTTTAGCATTCAGGATTATTCTCCGTTAGATATTGTTCTATTTGTCTACCCTCATCTTTCTGCTTTTGGGAGGACCCTTTGTTTCTGACAGAACTGTTTTATCTCCATTATGCATATTGTTCCTCACACCTATCTATCTCCCATATGCTGTTGTCTTCTTCCTGTGCCTTCTCTTCATCCAAATCATATACTTAAATCAAAGGAAGTATTAGGACTCCAAGAATAGACCAGGACTGTTCACAATCCCATCCTCAGTCGTCGTTTTTTTCCTTGTGCCTTTGTGTGTATGTGTCGTATCAGATGAATATGTACTTCTCACAATGTCTTTAGATTCTTTCACCAATTTTTATTTTAAAAATTTATTTTTTTAGATACAAAGCCTTGCTCTGTTGCCCAGATTGGAGTGCAGTGGTGTAATCACAGCTCACTGTAACCTTGAAGTCTTGGACTTCGTCCTCCTGAGTAGCTGGGACTATAGCTGTGTACTAAATACCCAGCTAATTTTTAAATTTCTTTGTAGAGACGGGGTCTTGCTATGTTGCTCAGGCTGGTCTTGAATGCCTGGCCTCAAATTATCCTTTTACCTTGACCTCCCAAAGTGTTGGATTCATAGGCGTGATCCACCATGCATGGCCCCTGATTTCTAGATAACAACAACTTTCCCTCAGCAACTCCAGAGTTTCTTATTGCCAGTAGTGTTACCCAGGAAGCAGACTCTGAGTCAGAGATTAGCATGAAGGAGACTAATTAGGGAGGGTTCTTAGGATCAACACCAGTGGAATCAGAGGGATAAAAGCAGGACTGGGAAAGGGAGAGGTTGGGTTGTGATTTAAGCTTAGTGGAGGCCTCTGGGAGGACTGAAGTTGGGATGTCCCTCCAGAGCTGTCTCCATTAGATGTGGGGGCTGAGTATGTCCCATGGGCTGCTCTGGAATGGGTATGTGACCTTGCTTTCGGCACCTCTCTTCAGCCTAGTAGTCTTAGTCTATTTTGGCTGCTATAATAAAAAACACCATAGACGTGTTGGCTTATAAACAATGACTATTTATTTCTCACAGTTCTGAAAGCTGGGAAATCTATGATCATGGTGCCAGCAGATTTCGTGTCTGGTGAGGGCTTGCTTCCTGGATCCCACAGCTCACCAGGGCATCCTTTGAAATCTGGTGGAGATTGCCATGCCCCAACAGCTTTCCTGCATTCTACTTTCTGGACCCCACAGCTCACCAGGGCATCCTTGGGAATCTAGGTGGAGGTAGCCATACCCCCACAGCTTTCCTGCATTCTACTTCCAGGACCCCAGAGCTCACCAGGGCATCCTTTGGAATCTAGCCATGCCCCCACAGCTTTCCTGGGAACAGTGCATGCAGCACTGGGGCTATACTTGGGGTGGATCAGAAGTTCAGTGATGGGGTCTGGGGAGTGAAGCCCATGATGTGAGGTGATGCCTCCTCTTTTGAAATCTTTCTGTCCCCTGGGTCCTTGTACCCTGGGCCTATGATGGGAGAGGCATCTCTGGTGATCTCCTAAATGCCTGTTGGGGTCATTCTTCTATTGTCTTGGACAATAGGTCCTGACTTCTGTTTAGATACTTGACTGATCCCCCTATTGTCTTGATGAATAGCACCTGGCTTCCCTTGAGATAGCAGATCCTTAATAAACTCTTTATCAAATGGTCAGTTGGCCACACTTCTGAACAGGCTTTCTCATGTTTTACAGTATGGATAGGCTAAGAATTATCCAAAATGTTAAGTCCTGCTTCCTTTTAAATGAACAATTCTATCTTTAAGTCATATTGTGCTTCTTTCATTTTACTATAAGCAGTCAAGAGGAATGAGGAGCTCCTTCAACACTTTAGTTTTATATGTTTTCTCACCCAAATATTCCATTTTATCACTGGCAGGTTCTACCTTCCACAGTTCAGTACAAATACCATTCATCCAAATTCTTTGCCACTTTATAATGAGAATCACCTTTCCTACAGTTTCTAGTAGCATGTTTCTCATTTCTATGAGACCTCATCATAATAGTCTTTACCATCCATATATCTATATTCCTTCTATGACCTTTTAGGCATTTTCTAAGATTAGGGCTTTCTCTACAGCTTTCCTCTTCGAGACCTCACCAGAATCATCCTTATTAGTTCATTTATGACAATGTAGGCTCTTTCTAGCATGCACCCCAAAACTCTTCCAGCCTTTTCATACTACCCATTTTCTTTCTTTTTTTTTCTTTTAAGATATGTTGGTGATATGTTTAATGAGTTATTTTAAATTAAAATCTAATCAGATATCCTTATTTATGACCTTATTTTATGTTACTTATTTAATGTCTTTGTAGATTTCCCCTTTCTTTTCTTTTAAAAAATGTTTAAAAACTTTTCCCCCTACTACCCATTTTCTTTTTTTTTTTTTCGAGTTGGAGTCTCACTGTCACCCACACTGGAGTGTAGTGGCACAATCATGGCCATCGCAGCCTCGACCTGCTGGGCTCAGGCAATCCTTCCACCTCAGCCTTCCAAGTAGCAAGAACTACAGGTGCACGCTACCCCACCCGACTAATTTTTTATTGTAGCGACGAGGTGTCGCCAAGTTGCCTGGGCTGTTCTAGAACCTGTGGGCTCAGGCAATCCTCTCGCCTCGGTCTTCCAAAGTGCTGGGATTATAGGCTTGAGCTACCATACCCGGTCTACTACCCGTTTTCAAAGCCACTTCTACATTTTAGGTGTTTCTTATAACAGCACCCACTTTTCAGTGCCAATTTTCTGTTTTAGAATGTTTGGATTGCTATAACAAAAAATGCCAACTGAATAGCTTATATACAACAGATGTTTATTTCTCACAGTTCTGGAGACTGGGAAGTCCAAGATTATGGTGCCTGAAAATTTAGTGTCTGGTGAGGGCCTGCTTTCTGGTTCACAGATGGTGCCTTCTTACTGTGTTCACTTGGGAGAAGTAGTGAGGGGGAGGGGCGTCTCTCTTGGCCTTCTTTTATTTTTATTTTACTTTTAAAATTATTGTTTTTAAAATTCCAATAGCTTTAGGGAGTACAAATGGTTTTTGGTTATATGGACGCATTGTGACTAAGAAGTCTGGGCTTAATATATCCCCACCACCCCCAACTAAGTACATGGTACCTGATAGTTTTATACCTCCCTTTCTTACCAACCTCCCATTCTGAGCTACCAGTGTCCATTATACCATTCTATACGCCTTTGCAGATGCTTTATTTAGCTTCCACTTATAAGTGAGAACACGCAGTATGTGGTTTTCCATTCTTGTGTTATTTTACTTAGGATACTATTCTCTGATTCCATCCAAGTTGTTACTGCAAAAGATGTTATTTCATTTCTTTATTGCTGAGTATTTCATAGTGAACATTTAGGTTGATTCCACATCTTGGCAATTGTGAATTTTGCTGTGATAAATATCCAAATGCAGGTGTCTTTCTTGTATAACAATTTTTGTACCTTTGGATAGATACCAAGTAGAGGGATTGCTAGATTGAATGGTAGATCTACTTTTAGTTCCTTGAGAAATCTTCATACCAGTTTCCATAGAGGTTCCCACCAACAGTGCGTAAGTGTTCCCTTTTCATTGCATGCTTGCTAACATCTTTTTTAAAAATTTTTTAGTAATGGCCATTCTGACTCATGTAAGGCCGTATCTCATCGTGGTTTTAATTTGTATTTCCTTGATGATTGGTAATGTTGAGCATTTTTTCATATGTTTGTTGGCCATTTGTGTATCTTCTTTTGAGAAATGTCTGTTCATGTTGTTTGCCTACTTTTTAATGGGGATGTTTGCTTTTTACTTGCTGATTTGTTTGAGTTCTTTGTGGATTCTGGATGTTAGTCCTTTGTTGAATGCATAGTTTGTGAGTATCTTTTCTCATTCTGTAGGCTGCCTATATACCCTGTTGATTATTTATTTTGCTATATAGAGGTTTTTTATTTTAATTAAGTCCCAGTTGTTTATTTTTGTTTTTGTTGCATTTGCTTTTGGGGCCTTAGCCATAAATTCTTTACTAGGCTAATATCCAGAAGAGTTTTTCCTAGAATTTTTATGGTTTCAGGTCTGATATTTACATCTTTAATCCATCTTGAGTTAATTTTTGTATATGGTGAAAGATATAGATTGTTTCATTTTTGTGCATGTAGCTATTGAATTTTCCCAGTGCCATTTGTTGAATAGGGTGTCCTTTTCTCAGTGTATGTTTTTGTCTGTTTTGTCAAAGATCAGTTGGTTGTAGGTTTTGGATTTATTTCTGGATTCTCTATTCTCTCCCATTGATCCTTGTGTCTGCTTTTATACCAGTACCATGTTGTTTTGGTTACTGTAGCCTTTGTACAATTTGAAATGTGATGCCTCCAGCTTTGTTCTTTTTTGTTTAAGATTGCTTTGGTTATTTTGACTTTTTTGATTCCATATGAATTGTGGAATTGTTTTTTTCAAGTTCTGTGAAAAATGACATTGGTATTTTGACAGGGATTGCCTTGAATCTGTAGATTACTTTGGGTAATATTTTAAATGTTTTAACAATGTTGATTTTAACAATGTTGATTCTCTTAATCCATGAGCAGAGGATGCTTTTCCATTTGTTGTATCCTTTACAATATCTTCCATCAGTGTTTTGTAGTTCTCCTTGTAGAGATCTTTCACACCCTTGGTTCAATATATTACTAGGCATTTTAGTTTTTTGGCAGTTATTGTAAATGCAATTGAGTTCTTGATTTGATTTTCAGCTTGGTCACTATTGGTGTTAGCAGTGCTACTGATTTTTATGCATGAATTTGTATGTGACACTTTCCTGAATTCGTTTATCAGGTCTAGGAGTCTTTTGGAGGAGTCTTTAGGATTCTCTAGGTATAAGATTATATCATTGACATGCAGAGGTAGTTTGATTTCCTCTTTTCTAATTTATATACCCTTTATTTCTTTTTCTTGCCTGATTGCTCTGACTAGTACTTCCAGAACTATGTTGAATAGGAGTGGTAAAAGTGGGCATCCTTACCTTGTTCCAGTTCTGAGGGAGAATGCTTTCAACCTTTCCTTGTTCTGGATGATGTTGGCTTTGGGCTTGTCATATATGGCTTTTATTATTTTTGAGGACTGTTCCTTCTATGTTTTTATCATGAAGAGATTTTATCAAATGCTTTTACTGTGTCTATTGAAATTATCATATGATTTTATTTTTATTTTTAATTGTGCTTACGTGGTGGATCATGTTTATTGATTTGTGTATGTTGAACTACCCTTGTACCCCTGGAATAAAATCCACTTGACCATGGTGGGATTTTTTTTGTGTGTGTGCTGTTTGATTTGGTTTGCCAGTATTGTGTAGAGGATTTTTATATCTATTGTTAATCAGGGATATTGGTCTGTAGTTTTCTTTTTTTGTTGTGTATTTTCTGGCTTTGGTATTAAGGTGATATTAACTTCATAGGATGTTAAGAATTCTCTCCTTTTCAATCTTATGGAATAGCTTCAGTAGGATTGACACCAGTTTGAAAGCCTGGTAGAATTTGAGTATGAGTCTGTCCGGTCCTGGACTTTTTTTTGCTGTTGTTGGGATCTTTTTAATTACTCAATACTTGGTCTTGGTCTGTTCAGGGTTTCTATTTCTTTCTGATTCAAGGTTGGAGTTTGTATGTTTCCAATAATTTATCCATTTTTTCCTAGATTGTCTAGTTTGTTTGCATAGAGGTGTTCATGATAATCTCAGATGGTCTTTTGTATTTCTGTGGTATCAGTTGTAATGTCTCCATTTTCATTTCTGATTGAGCTAATTTGTTTATTTGCTCTTCTTAATTAATTTAGTTAATTGTCTATCAATTTTGCTTATCTTTTCAAAGAACCAACTTTTTGTTTCACTGATCCTTTGTATTATTTTTTTGGTGTCAATTCCACTTTGTTTTGCTCTGATCTTTATTATTTCTTTCCTCTACTAGCTTTGGGCTTACTTTTTTTTCTAGTTTTTTGAAGTGTGATGTTAGGCTGTCAGTGTGTGCTCTTTTGGTCTTTTTAATGTTGGGCTGATCCTCTTTTATAAGGGTACTAATCTCATTCATGAAGACTTCTCCCCTTTGATCTAGTCATCTTCTAAAGGTTCTACATTCTAACAGCATCATATTGGGAGTAAAAATCTCAACTTATGAATTTTGAAGCTACACAACTTTCAGATCATGACACTAGTCAATTCCCTTAGGGGTTGACAGCTGAAGACTGTCTTCCAAGTAGCACTCCAGCTGTTGGGTTAGTAGTCTTTAGGTTTTGAAGGGGAATCTGGGCAGAACCATCACATTCAAAAGTCATAGAAATCTTTCTTACCGTCTGAAGAACAGGATTCCATGAACGCCTTCATGACAGCTTCTAAAAACTTCTCACATGTCTAGAACTTTGCTATACTTTTGAATGTTTTAATATCGTTTTTATTTTTCTCTCTAATCTCTATTTCCTGTAAGATCTGTTGTGGTTTGAATGTGTCTCCCAAAGTTCATGTGTTGGAACCTTGATCCCCAATGCAGAGATGTTGAGAGGTGGGACCTTTAAGAGTTAAGGTCTTGAGGGCACTACCCTCATGACTGAATTAAGGAAGTTATCCTGGGGAAGGGTTCCTTATAAAAGGAAGTTTGGCCCCCACTTGCTCTCTCTCTTTCCCTCTTGTCTTCTACCTCCCACCTTCAGTCATGAGGTGATGCATCAAGAAGGCCCTTGCAAGATGTCAGCTCCTCAATATTGGACTTCCCAGCTTCCAAAACTGTGAGAAATAAATTTCTGTTCATTATAAATGATCCATTCTCAGGTATGCTGTTATAGCATCACAAAACAGACTAAGACAACATCTTAATCTTGACCGACAATTTTTCTTTTTTTCTTTTTTTTTGAGTTGGAGTCTCACTCCATAGCCCAGACTGGAGTGCAGTGGCACGCTCCCGGCCACTGCAGCCTCTACCTGCTGGGCTCTGGTGATCCTTCTGCCTCAGTCTTCCAAATAGCTGGAACTACAGGAGCACGCTACCACGCCCGGCTAATTTTTCGATTTATTGTAGAGATGAGGTCTCTTCAGGTTGCCCGGGCGGGTCTCGAACCCCTGGGCTCAGGCAATCCACTCACCCCAGCCTCCCAAAGCGTGGGATTACAGGCTGAGCCATGGTGCCCGGTTGATCCACAATTTTTCTAGTCATGGTACTTTCTGGGAAGATAATTGTGGTAGATGCTGTGATGGTTCTGCCATTATTTTTCAACCTATTGATGTAGCTGTAGACTTTGATAGAGTCATTCCCTTTGTTAGTTATCCTTCTATGTTTAATGTTATCTTCGCATTTGAGAAACACACTTTCTCTGACTTCACCCAAGTCACTGGCAAAAATACTGATCTTGTCAAGGAAAGAACAAAGCAGCAAAGAACTAGAGGCCTTGTTGTACTTTAACATAGATTAATTAATGAGTACTCTGGCTGTAATCATTTAACTAAAATCATAGCTATGATTTAGAAGAGAATCAGAAGAGAGGTTGCTTTTGGTGATGGGGGTGGTGAGGAATGTTGTGGAATTGACTATAAAAGGGCACAAGGGAGTTCAGGGGTAATCTGAAATGTTCTATAGCTGGTTGCCATGTGGTTTATATGGTATATGCCTTTGTGAGAATTCCTTAATCCTTTCATTTAAGATCTGTGCATTTCACAGTAAGTTACATCTCAGTTATAAAAACAGTGGGTGAATTCATTTGTGACTTATATTACCAGCCATTAAGGATTGAAGATCAGTTTTGCTAGTTAAAATCTTGAGGTTTGGAATACTGAAATGACTTTATCAATATTTGACAGTGATATAAACCAAAACAAGATGCAGAACATAGCCACTATTTTGTATGAATTGCTTTTTCAATTCATTGTTTGAATAACCCTTCTTTAGTGTGTGGGGTGGAAAATAGTTTTCTTCTAAGTAGTCTACTTGATATCCAAAAAATGATGAATAGTAACATTACTACACTTTGGGTACATGCTTTTGGCTGGGTTTTGTTTTGTTCTATTTCTAAGTCCTTGGAAACTTGGAATCTGTAAACAATCTATCAATACATTGTGTTCAGAGAGGATTTATTTAGAGTGAAGAAAATTAGCTATCATGTTATCTGCTTTGTCCATTATAAGTATTCTTTATAAATCATTCTTCTGAAGGACATCTCTGTTTAGCAATGATAATATGTGTCAATCATGCTGTATTGTAAGAGATCATGAGCTACAATTATATGATGAATCCACATATTCATTAGTAAGGTGGTGACCACTATGATGGAACATAATTAAATGAAGATGAGTTGTTTTTCAGAGATGTAGTGGATGTAATGTGCATGTCCCTTATTCTTCATTTTTAAAGTAATACCTTACCATTATATGTTATTTCTTATCCTTAATGGCTTTTTTTGTATATATTGCATACCTTTATTCTTACAAGAAACTAGAACAGATTTTGTTAGGATTAAGATTCTGAATATTGAATGGTGACGTGAATTGACAAAGGTCACGCTTCTCTAATCAAAGTCCTTCACCTGATTCAAAACCTAGTTAAAATTTGTGTATGTTAACCAGCAAAGCTGTCCTTCTCGTCACCCTAAGATAATTTCCCCAATTAAAAAAAAGTCTTGTGTACTTTTTTTGTGTACTGTCCATGCTATTCTGTTACCATTTTATACTTGTTCTTAATTTTTTTATGGACACGTTTTATATTTTTCTAACTATTCTGTAAATTTTTCTTCTCTTATGTCTTCCCACCCTGGATGTGCCTGGTATGGAGCCGTAAGAACATTAGGTACTTTATAAATCCTTTTTGAATAAGGGCTATCCATAAAATTAAGTTGTATAATAAGCAAAATGCCACTAGTAGTATGTGCCCGTCATATGTAATAAAAACTGGTAAGGTAAGATCACTTGAGAATACGGTGAGCAAATTCATTACATGATTAATAGCAATTCTACATTTTCAATACACTGTTTTAATTGGAATCTTTTCTTTCTGTAATTACATTAGGGTTTCCTGAGTTCTAGTATGAAATTTTTGGAACTTTGTAAGGTCTGTTAGTGAAGCAACATGGCGTAGAAACAAAAGATTCATGTTGACATCACTTGACCTGATGGACTCCCCCAAACTCCACCCTACCGTGAGAATCAATTGAAGTGAAGGGTGTGTATGGCCTGTGTTCTAGCGAGGGTACATGCAATGTGATATGCCTTTGATAAAGGCAAGCTCTATTATTTCCCTGTACCTCAAAGATATCTACTTGATTAATTTTTTCCTTTTAATACATAAGTTTTTACATAGCATGAAATTATATATGCTTTTAGAAAAAAATAGGGGAAATATAAAGGAAAGCAATGAAAACTCAACTTGATGAAACATGGAGTACCTTTAATACAATGAGATCTTTTTTTAAAAAATACAAGCTATATTTTAAAAGTCATTCTCATGTTTAATAGTTTATTTTGTTATCTAATTACTTTTTAATTCATGCATTAATTTGACAATATTTATTAAATGAGTACTGTGTATCAGGCACTATTCAAGATGTTAGAAACAGAGTAGCAAACCAGGAAGAATCCATGTCTTCATTGACTCTGTGTATGTTCTTTTATTTGTGAGAGGGAATAAAATAAACACACAAACAAAATGTATAATATGATGTGATATAATATGATGACCTAAATGTATGTACTTGGATTGAGCATAATGGCAGTTCTTTGGAGAGGATGGCCAGAAGAGGTCTATGTTATTAGGTAACATTATGTCACAGATCAGAAAGGAATGAGGGAGCAAAGCTATGTTACCATGTGGGCAAGAGAATGCCAGGCAGAGGAATAGAGAGTTCCCTCCAGGTCCAGCACATGGAGTAAAAATCGTGTTTGTATGTACAACACAGTATAAACTGTGTGAACTAGATAGCTAGCTTTCCAAAATACTGTGATCTAACTTGGAACTAAGAGTGCTGGTTATCTCATTGTCTTCTCAATCTTTATTTTCTTCTCATTGTCTTCTCAATCTTTATTTTCCATTTAATCCAGGTTAGTACTATGTTACCCATTACTTAATTATTACCAGCTAAGTAAGGCACTGATCTGATGTTAATTTTTTTTTTTTTTGCATATGAAAAAGTCCTTCTATAACTCAGACCCTCAGCCACTGGGAGGAAGCACTGCTCCAGAGAATGTCTGAAATAAATAGAAAACTTCTCTAGTTCTGGAGAGTGTAGGCATTTTCCAGCAAGTGGAAGTTTATAGGTAGCTGCTGAGCTGGCATGGGAAATAGGAAGACTTCCTGAGTCATGTCTTTATTGTTTGACATCCTTCTGTTTCAAATGAATTATTGTAACAACAGATGCATTTATTCAAATCCAACTACAAAAAATATATTTCAGGGAAAATAATAATAGCTTTTGGATTATCCATTTTTGGCTTCTCTTATTATAAAACATTGAGCTGACTTTAGTAGTCACAGAACAATTAAGTTGCTGTGAACAATTATTCATGAAACATTTCTAATCAAATATGTCTATTATCTCTTATAAATGCTGAGAATGTTTCAGAAGTGTCTATCTGAAATCCAAACAACAGGAAAGTTCGCATCATCGTTTTTATTGTGTGTTCATAAAAGTATTTATTTATTTAAAATATTTTTTTCTCCTCTTTGGATTTTTAAAAAAAAATTATTTATTTATTTTTAAAGATGTGGTATACAAGAGAAAGGTATTTATAATAGAAAGAGATAATAGATAAAAAGGACTTCAAATAAAATAAACCCACAAACTTAGATAAATTTTAATCAAGATTCTGTTAAACCTCTTATGCCTTCCATAAATCCATATAATTGTTAATGATTGTTGAACCCAAAAGTGTGATTCCCACAGTAAAATGACTTCTGAGTAGAGAAAAATTAACTTATGGTCAATACTGCTTTAGTGTTATGTGAATTTTTTATTGCTTTTCACTTCCCTGAAATTGTCAATAGAAACTTGGCTTATTGGAACAATGAAAGAAGTGAATGAAAGAAATGTATTCCCAAACCATCCCCAGTCAACACTCTCATTATGCATTTGCGATATCTATCTTACTTTTGGATTTTTCTCTTCAGGGAATTAGGGTTAGTAAAAATATCTATACAATCATATAATGAAAGAACCTGAAAAGTCCATCTGTCATTAATTCTAAGCAATTTCTTTCTTTTTACTTTTGACTTGACTTAGATGATTCCTACTTTTAAAAAATCATCTCTGTATACTTAGTGCATAAATCCAAATTCTGACTGCTGGGTTAATATAAAAAGGCTACATTTCTAGGGATTAGATTGTTCAGAAAACTTATATTGTAATACAGTAGCCTTTTCGGTGAAAACTTTGAAGTCAATATTAACCAATTATGGTTGAAAAGAGAAATAGTAAGATTTCTTCTTTTGCAATATTGAGGATTGATTACCTCTCATTTGTCTCAACAGCCTAGCATTAGACATTTTTCTGTGAGAAATAAATGCCAGAAGCCTTGCATGTCTGTGATTTATGTAGTGTTTAACTTTATGTTTTTCAAGTTGCATTATTTCACAATTTAAGCACTTCTCATCACTGCCAAGCTAATCCAGAAAATATAGCATCTTTTAATTTGAGACCTCTGAGTTGGCCATACATGGAAATGTCAGGACAGTTGTGACAAACATGTGCCACAGGCATCTAAGGATGTGGTACAACTGGGTGTATCTCCTGTTTCATTGTCAACATGTGTTACAAATTATTATGGTTTTGGCCTCTGGATTTTAATTTCTTGGTGACAGGATCTATATTTGGGGGACAGAATTGTCTGGGCTAACTTTCTGTATAACACACATTTGGATTAAATGATTATTTTCCATGCAAACCTAAATAAGATGCAGACACTGTGGGTACCAAGAATTTTTGTGCAAATCAGGGGTAAGAATAACAAAGGAGACTGTTCTGTGTTAGTGGTGAGAAAGCATCTCTTGGAGGCAAACACACACATATATATATACTCACATCAAGGCTTGGATAAATGTACTGGTTGGACATCGATGGCTCAACCATTGCCAACCACCAGACGTTCATCCCTGCAATCCGTGTAGCAACACTGGGAGGGTTTTGAAAATACTCAATTGCCATAATTGTTTGAGAACCACAGACAGTGAAACATTCTGCCTAAAGGTTATTCTGAAAGAAAATAGTGGCTGTCTCAAATTTTTTTACCTCAACTTTGTCCAAACTTGAAAATTACCTTTATATAGTCCTCTTTTGGAGCTTATACAAGTAGCAGTGTAATAAAAAGTATCAGACCTCCAGAATGAAAATCCAAGTTAATTTCTGCCTGGAATATGCTGCTTTAGAAAAAAAAATGCTGCTTTTGTGTACTTTTGATGTCTTATTGGAGCACAACCCTTTTACTTATACTGATTTCACATATAGTAAGATAATGAATTTTTTTTTTTGAATTGGAGTCCCACTCGATCGCCCAGACTGGAGTGCAGCGGCCGCTCCCAGCCACCGCAGCCTCGACCTGCTGGGCTCCAGCGATCCTTCTGCCTCAGCCTTCCGAGTAGACGGAATTACAGGCGCGCACTACCACGCCCGGCTAATTTTTTTGATTTATTGTAGAGATGAGGTTTCCCCTGCCCAGGCGGGTCTCGAACCCGCGGGCTCAGGCAATCCGCTCACCTCAGCCTCCCAAGGCGCAGGATTACAGGCTGAGCCACAGAGCCCGGCTGATAATGAATTTTAAAAGTCCTTTCACCTTTTTCACAATGTACAAATAATAGTTGTTACCAGTGGCCTGATGTTAATTGTGGTCTGGACCATCAGGATTCACTTGTCATCTTGTAAATACTTTATTTTTCTTTGTTTGCCTTTCGATCCTGTAGGTATTAGCACAGTTTGTATTATTCCCTTAGAGCTGAGAGTTTTATCTCATCCCATCTTATTTTTATTTCCCCTTCTCTTGGTTTACGCCCTGACACACTTACAGAGAGGAAAATTCTTTGCCGAATTCTTAGGCCTTTGGCTAAGGCAAAGCTCCATGAACACCCACGAAGCAGAGTCTACTGTTGGGAAAGGAAGGCAGATGATCATTCTTTGGAATCCTCGTTGCTTATTGTAGGCACTTGGAAGTGAGAAGCAGCAGTCAAACTGGACAACATAAATTGTGGTAGTGTCAGGGGGATGCAGCTCTTTGTGGTCGGTGTAAGGAATAGGTAAATGGTGCAAATTGTGAAATTTTATCGACAAATAGAGTAGAAGCCACACTCAGGAAAAGACACAGAAAGAGAGTGTTCCCTCACTGAAAATTATCATCTTTGTCACTAACTTGTTTCTGTAATCATTTCATACTTTATTGCTTTTTGTGGATTTTGAATAATAGTTTTTTATTTAAATTGGATGAAGGAATGGGAAGCATTGACTAAAACACGATTCTTTCCCAGATAAGACTTTCATCTTCTTCCTCCTCTTCCTCCTCTCCTCCTCCTGTTTTTTTAGAGACAGGTTATCACTCTGTCACCCAGGCTGGAGTGCAATGGCACAATCATAGCTCACTGCAGCCTGGAGCTCCTGGGCTCAAGTGATCCTCTTGCGTCAACCTCCCTAGTGGCCTACAGGCATGAGCCACCACATTGGCTAATTTAAAAAAATAAAACAAAAAATTTTTCTAGCGATGAGTTTTCATTATTTTGCTCTGGCTGGTCTCAGACTCCTGGCAATCCTGCCTTGGCCTCCCAAAGTGCTGGGATTACAGGTGTGAGCCACTGTGCCCGGTACATTTTTTTTAAAATTCAAAATGAAGTTGTAACAATCCTCCTGGCAATCTCTTTTTATAAGCATTATGAAAGAAAAGAAAAAACAGTCCTTTGAGGATAGGATTACAATGTTAGAATTCAGCCTTTAAATGTTTTTATGCAATCTTTGTATCCCCACTTACAACCCACTTAAGTCTGAGCAGATAATAACCTTTGTTTTACATTATTGTAAAAGTTAGGGCCTATCAGTATAATAGTTGGTAGAACATACTATGTTAAGAAGGACCTGATTGGATATTAGATTACTAATAGCTTACTTTTGGTGTGTCATTTGAAAGCATTTTCTGAGAAAAGTAAACTTCCATTTTTAAAATCTATCATTTTGAAATGTGTCTGTAATATGTTAATTTTATCTGCAAAGAAAGAGTCTTAGCAGTGCTGATGCCTTTCTTTCCTATCTTTAATAACTTTCCTATCAAGTTTTCTAGCTGGTCGTGACCAACTGAATATGACAGCTCCGTTTTTTTCCAGGGGTTGTGTGTGTTGACTTACGGTCTTTTCTCATGCCAGGAAACAATGTCATGAGAACCATCCATGGGGTGGGAGAGATGATGACCCAGATGGTGCTTAGCAGAGGCTCCATCTTCCCCATGAGTGTGCCGGAGGTGCAGCCCAGCATCCACCCTAGCAAGCAGGGGAGCCCCCCTGAGCACGAGGATGTGACAGTGATGGACACCAAGCTGAAGATCATCGAGATTTTACAGGTGTGTTGCATATAGAAGCTAGGTGACAAAAGACATCCTTTTGTTTGTTGGTTTAACCACTTCACACTTGTTCCAAATCACTGTGTAAATCTGAGATGCTATCGATCTAATTTTATTTTCTTTAAAGTTAATGACAAGTCTGGTAAGAAGCTCACAAGAGTGCTATTTAGCATATGAATCACATGTGTTTATTTCCATTAAATATGCTAATGATAATACCTAACAACTGTGGAGTGCTTAGAGGTTAAAACTGCTTTCACATGTATTCCACCCTCCCCCTCCCCACCCCCCACATTGATCCTGACTGAATTTTACCTGCATTTGTCTGATTTTTGAGTGGGCAAAGGTAATGACTAAATTCCAACTCTTTTCCTATTTTTAACTGAATCAGATATATGATTCTATTGGACATATGATTCCATGTGTCCAGATTTAGTGTTGTAGCAAGGAACTCAAATAACATTTTATTTATTGCTAACAAATGTTGTTAATGATTGATTTTAGTATTTTATCTATCTCTCTTTGTGTTTTTGTTTCCAAGGGACTAGAAGTAATTAAAAAAAACACCTAGTTTAACACCTAGCTCTATGAATATAAAGGAGATAAATTATTTTATGCCCTCTGGTTTAGTGAATAAACTTTCGATTACTGTAGTTATGCGTTCTTAGCATTTTTTTTTAAGTTTGGAAAGCAGTTTTATGATACCTTAATTATAGCATTTATTCCAGATTTGGAGAATGACATTTGGAGTTTTCAAATATCTATTAAGATTCTGGATACAGTTTACTATGTCTTTTATCATAATTTAATGTAGACTGAGCTACCAGAAGTGGGTTAGTAGTCCTGGAAGGGTCTGTAACATTTTTCATTTAAAGTAATTAGATTTATAATCATAAAAGCCTTCACAGCTCCTCTAGGAATTCCGAAGGCTGGATCTTGAGAAACACTGGCAGGCCTCCCAAGACTGTGTTCATGACCCTGAAAAAAATCACTTAAAGTTTCTGTTCTTAAATCGAGAAAGGTAGCGATCACCTGACCTATGGACCTAATGAGCCCCCAGCTTCACATCATTCTACTCATGGGACAACCTCTAAAATATGTGACCTCATTTTAGCCCACAGTTACAGAAAAGGAGCATTAGAAAAACAATCTCTAACAGCTAAAAAATGATGAGATGGAGATTCTATGGCCCAGCAGTGTAGGGCTGATTCATTCCTGCTGCCTCTTCTGGGCTCTTTCTGTATTCTCCTGCACCTGCTGTTCATGCTCTGATGTTTGTGTCTGTGTGCCTGGGTCAGCTTTGCTAGGCTTGTGTGCTGCTCTTGAGTTTTTCTTGGAGCATTTCTTCAATAATTTCTTTGTAGCCACACTCCCTGGCAGGTCTTCTGCTTTCTCTGAGTCTTCTCTTTTCCCCATCACTTTATGTATCTCTCTCTTTCAGTCTGTCTTTTTAAATTTCTCTCTTGCTCTCTTGTTCTCTCTCTCTGGACCTTTTTCAACTGTCTCTTTTTTTGAGTTGGAGTCTCATTTTGTTGACCAGGCTGGTGTGCAGTGGCACAATCATGGGTCACCGCAGCCTCGGCCTACTGGTCTCAGGCGGCTCCTCCTTCTTCAACCTCCTGAGTAAATGGGACTACAGGTGCGTGCCACCAAGCTTGGCTAATTTTTTATTTTTTTGTAGGGCAAGGTCTCACTATGTTGCTCAGACTGATCTTGAACTCCTGGGCTCAAGCAATTTTCCTGTCTCAGCCTCCCAAAGTGCTGGAATTACAGGCATGCACCACTGTGCCAAGCCAGTCTGCCTTTGTTTTTATCCTTCACTTTCCTCCTACTTTCCATTTGTTTTTCATAATTAGGCAAATTAGGGATGGATGTTTTTATTTTGGTTATATTTATGAAATACAACTCTGTGTGTACTTATCTTCAACTAAAAGTTAATTGGTGTCTCATTAATTTGTGTAATATTTATGTGTTAATTTACATTAATGTGTTTTATTAATTTGCTTTTTACTTTTTTACATAGTATTTAAAAAACTCTTTTTTTGTGATGTACCTGCACCCGGTTTTGCCCCCACACTTCTGCTCCTGGCTACCTGACCTCATGGCCCTTTCTTTGTTCTCTTTTCCCATCATCTGACTTCTGCTTTGAAAATTCCCTAACTACCTAGAATCAGTTCCACCAATATGTGTTGCACTGCTCACCACATGTTAATAAAAGAGTTTCTCTGGTGTTTGTTTCTCCTCTAGACTTTAAGCTTGGCAGGGTTTATATCCTTCGCACCTTTTTTGTGCCCCTGATGCTTCCTCAGTACTCAGTTTAACAAACGCTTGGTGAAAACTGAACATTGTTGGCATGGAGCATGTTTTCTGCCTGCATGGAGCATAAAAGTCTAGCAAAGGAGAGAGAGAGAGAGAGACAGAGTGAGGGAGGGAGACAGAAAAAGACAGAGACAGGGAGGGAGAAGGGGAGGGAGCTTGCTTCAGGTTATGACTGAGGAACCAGTGAAAGCTGCAATTTTTTTTTTTTTTGAGTTGGAGTCTCACTCCGTCGCCCAGACTGGAGTGCAGTGGCCGCTTCCGGCCACGGCAGCCTCGACCTGCTGGGCTCCGGCGATCCTTCCGCCTCAGCCTTCCAGGTAGCCGGAACTACAGGCGTGCGCTACCACGCCCGGCTCATTTTTTGATTTATTGTAGAGATGAGGTTTCGCCTGCCCAGACGGGTCTCGAACCCACGGGCACAGGCAATCCACTCACCTCAGCCTCCCAAGGCGCGGGATTACAGGCTGAGCCACCGAGCCCGGCTGAAAGCTGCAATTAAAAAGAATTTAAACTGGATCTTGGAGGATATCTCAATAATGGGTTGTTCCTGGGGTGGAGGAAAGGAATATTCATGGTACAGTGGACAGTGTGAACAGCCGGGGGCAGGCAAGAGAGAAACTGCAGGTACTCCCTGTTGTTAGAAGAAAGAAGTCTGAGAGAGAGGATTAGAGAGGGGAGTAGGAGGAGGGGTGGAAGGAGGAAGGGATATGATGTAAGTGACGTCAAGTTAGATGACAACATGAAATGTCAATTTTCCTAAAACTTGGGGGACCATATTGCTTACTGTGCAAATGTGACTCTTTCGAGAATGTAGGGGGCACTGTTAATAATTATGCTGAGACAAAAGGTTAAGTTGGGCCTATCACAGGCAAACTGGGATGGCAGGTAACTATTACTATGTAAAAACCACTCCTCTTATCTGTAACAGGTTTGGATCCTGATATTTCTATTTCTGATCTGTTATATTTAGGCCACATGATTTAGTCCTCAATAATTCCGAATTATTGTAACAATGTGCATTTTGTCTCCCATCCTGATTACTGTAAATCCCCTACGTGTGAACCTTCAAGTTAGGAACTTTAATGATGCACATGTGCATTTTTAAAAATCTATTATTTCTTTCCACCAGGTGTCAGTATAGCCTGATAAATACATACAGTACTAAATAAATGATTGAGTTAGTTGGGTACCTAGGCTAACTTTGTTTGACTTAAAACAAGTTGGACTTACAAGCGTGCTCTTGGAACAGAACTTGTCCATATGTTGGGGACTTCCTGTATTGGCTTCTTGAGGGCAGTGGCTTCAGGTGTTTGCATTCCCTGTGGCACCTAGCACAGTCCGGAGCCTTACCAGGTACTTAGTTTCTGTCCATACATCAGTTAATGAGAACAAAGACAGTAACACAAACCTAAGGAAGCACAGACTCCAATGAGGAAAATCCCTGGAATAGAGATGCTGTTATTTCAGTTGTCTCTTTGGAGCCTAGCACCAGGATTGATCATGGGCTAGCCAGGGTCAATACTGTTGTAGCTGAATTCTCAGCATTCTCCTCCCAGAGCCCAAGGCAATTCTGCAAAGTACTCAGTGAAACCATGCCATCATTACCTCTTCATTCAGACTCTGTGATCCCTCTACCTGGCATATTCGGAGAGCAATTGTGAGAGTCAAATTCTCCTTCCAAAACATGTTTTAAGATTTTGCTGATATTGGCAAATGGAAATACATCCCTTTCCTTAGTTTTAAGGCAGATGAACATGTGGGCAATGGAAATTTTAAGAGTTTACAAATAAAGTTTCTAGCTAGTTCATTTGGAAGGTTGATAGTGATGCTGATCTTGGAGTCTTATTATGAATTGCATTTTAAAATACTATATTAATCAAAGAAAACTATGCTTTCTTTTTGTAATGTTTCTTACAGTTTATCCTAAGTGTCAGACTAGATTATAGAATCTCATATATGTTGTCGATATATAAGAAGGAGTTTGGAGAGGACAATGAAAATGCTGAGACATCTGCCAATGGCTCTCCAGATACTTTGCTACCATCAGGTATCTTCTTTGTGACAATATTGACTGTCTGTATTTTGTTTTCTGAGAACTGGAAAGTGCCTCCCATAATTTAAAATATAATTGTATTTTTATGAGACAAAAATGTAGACATAATCTCCACTAATGACATGAAAGAACTGAGACAGAGCATTAAACAACTCGCCTAGAATGGCAGGGAGGATGTTTGTTGTTCTGTGGCGCTAACTCCTATGATTTCTTTTCTTTTGTAATCTTCACAGCTCTGTGTGTTATGGCTTATTGTGCCATTTTACAGATGAGAAAAGCAAGGGTCAGAGGGGTTAAGTTACTTGCTAACGGTCATGAATGTAGTAGAACAGGGATTCTTTGAGGACTCTCCAACTCCAGAGTCCAAATCTTTTAACCATCATGCTGTTTTGGTGAAAATCCATGGTGAATATTTTTTTTGCTTGGATCAAAGAGCAGCGTGTAATGCAGTCTTCAAGAAGAAAGGTGTTTTGTAGGGAAGCCATCACCTGATCCAAGAATAAAGACATGACGTTCCCCTGAATAAAGACCTGAATATGGTGGTTGATTTCATTTTGCATATGTGTTTTTATTTTGTGTGGTTATAAGCTGGAACTATATTTCAATTTTCATATTTAAAAAGTATAAGAATAAAGTCTACCTCTGAGTGTTAGAACATAACAACAAAAGAGCACATAAATGATTGTAAAAATTTTGTGACTGTAGAAAAGACTTTGGGAAAACGAAGAGGTATTAAATTACCAATTTTTTTTTTCTAGATCGGTCAGGCAAGTCACGGCAGGTTGAAAACTACGTATTATCCAAGATTTAGCCAGTTAATAGAATTCTTTTTCTGAGGATAGAATTTGCATACAGATGTAAAACTTTCTTCTAACCTCAGCCACTTTGACAATGTTAGAAGATCTCCTCCTCTTTGTCTGTCAATCAGTTAGGAACTTTGCAGTGCCTGTGAATGTGTAGTTGACATGGATACTGGACTGTCAATCCCACTGTCCTAATCATCAGTGCCACCCTAAAGGCAGTGTGCCTCCACAGACGGAGTTTCAGCTTGCCTCAGGGAGATATCTCTTCTGGCATGTTTGCAAGTGTTGTTTTTCTTCTTCCCAGAAATGTTTCCAGGAATGACGTGGCGGAACCAGAAAGTCTTGCTGGCGGTTGCATTGACAGTATCATAAAAATTATTGTCTCCCAGAAGCCAGACTTCTGGAAACACGAGCTTTAAGCGTTAGTAAAGTATCAGAAGGAAAGTCTAGGGGCACCCCAGGAAACCCTTTCTCTGTGACTTACCTGATCTCTTTCATTGATTGTATCTGTAAGGGATACCTTTCTGGGAAGAATTGTTTTTTCCTGTTTATGTCTTGTGCTGTTTTGTTTGCATGCCTTAGAGATAAGAAATCAAGGGTGTGTTTATTATTTAAACATGTTATCTTAGAAAAGCTATCTTCAAAATATTAATGGCAGAATGGTAAGAAATCATGATTGGTTCACAAAGGAAAAAAAAAAACACCTTGTCCCACAAGAAAAAGAGATGACATCTTAATAGTAGGAAGCTTAGGTAAAAAATATGATGTTGTTTGGAAATAATCATGTTTCTGAGTCTCATTATGTGTATATTTTGATTCTTTAAAAAACTACCCTTCCGTGTCATCACCCTTTAAATTATATGTATGTATGTGCATATTTACATATTTGATATGTATATATATATGTATATACACACACACTATATATATATACACTATATATATACACATACTTCTGTGGAAAATAGGCACCTTTGTAAATGTTGCTTTCTGGTCTTTTAGATATATCTTTGACTGCAGCAATATACTAGTTTGAAGCATAGTTTACATTTAAAAATTTACATTGATGTCTAAGTGGAACTATATTGTGATTTTAAAAAACTGTTAATTGACTTTTGGTAGAATAAAGACATTAAGACAAAATTATTTTCAGAAAAACTAATATTAATATAAATATATGGCTCCTACTTAAAATAAGACAAAGAATAGATCTTTTTTACCATTTATCTTTGCAGCTATTGTTCCTGATATAGATGAAATTGCAGCTCAGGCAGAAACTATGTTTGCTGGAAGGTATGGTAGCATTTATATATCTTTACCTTACTTGTGAATAAGATTTTACTTAGAATTATATTAATGCTTTGTTATTGTTCACCTCCCTCCACCTATTTATTTTTAGACCCTCTATTGTTGCTAACGTAATTTCTGCCAGAAGCGAAGCTGCTAATTTACTCTAGAGGAGAAAGCATAGCTTTTCTTTAGGTCAGGTAAAAAAAGGACAAGAGAGATGAGATCTCAGTGTATTGAACTTTTCTCTGAATTCTTTGCTTTTCTTTCCTCAAATAATGACAGCCCAAGAATGCCCTTTAACTCCCCTGGTATAAATATCACTGCATCTTGTAAGACATTGCTTCCCTGAATCTTAGATATTTGAGGCAAGAAAGTAACTTTTTAAATGTTATCATTAACGTTATGTGTGAGAAATAAACCTATTTTCTGTCAATTGGAAGTATCCATGATTAAAGAAAAAATACCTTTGGGATGACCACCCTCCTTTGCTGTCAGGAACTCGGCCATTTACTGTTTTAAGTTGTTTTTTTTTCAGAAACAAAATTAATAACGATAAAAAAGAAAAAGTAAAATGTCTAAGCTATAAACTATTGCATTTCTAGTGTTCATTTTTATTACAGACTTAACATGGGAACCTAACAAAGTCTATATAGTAGTTCTCTCTTATTTTCAGGGAATGTGTTTCAAGACCCCTAGAGGATACCTAAAACCATGGATAGAACCAACCCTTTTGTACTAACATAGACACTGTGTTTTCCCTATATATAAACACCTATGATAACATTTAATAAATACAATAGGCACACTAAGAGATTAACACCAAAACTTGTAGGAGAACAATTATAACCGTATGCCAGCATCACTATTCTTGCACTTTGGGGCCATTATTAAGTAAAATAAAGGTGACTTGAACAATTACTATGATGATGCGGCAGTCACCTGATAACTGGGACAGCTACCAAGTGACTCACATGTGGGGAGAGTATACAGCATGGAGATGTAGGACAAAAGGAAGATTCATGTCCCTAGCAGGACAGAACGTGATGGCATACAACTTAAAACTTAGGAATTGTTTATTTCTGAAATTTTCCATTTGATGTTTTCCGACCCATGGTTGACCGTGGGTAACTGAAACCTTGGAAAGCAAAACTGAGGTAAAGGGAAACTACTGTTCTAAGCATTTTGTGGCTTTTTTTGTTGTTAGAAAGACAAATGAGAATTAGGAACATTTGGTTTAGCTTTGCTTTTATATTGCAGTACAGTTTTTGTTGCCGTGTTTTCTGTGGAAGCGTTTCATTATTCCCGAGTAGAGTATGACCAGTTGTGATTTCACCCTAAAATGGATGGCCCTCTATTCCTGTGGAATCTTAGAATTCTAATGCACCCCACACGTGGCTATGCTGGGGGGTGGTTGATGCATGTGCTCACTATTCCTCCCAGTCACTTCCCACCTGTCATGTAGGGGTCTCTAGGGCTCTGGGAGGAAATTAGTCATTGGGGTACATCTAACCTGGCATGTTATCTCAATAAATGCTTTTGGATTGATTCAGCTGCCTAGTTTTCGTCTACACCTAGGTGATTAACTCATCTCGGGGTTCGCCTAGGTATCTCTCAGTCTTATTCAAACTAGGGACGGTTGGGCACACTTGTTTTCATGGACAGACACAAGCTTTTCTTTGTGATTGATTCCTCATCAGTTACATGAGGGGGAAAAAAGTAAAACTTTCTTCCTTTTTGCTTCCTGATTTGGAAACACAAGTGATATAACTCAGAACGTATATACAACTTAAATCACTTAAGTGTAGATGTGCCAGGCGTGGTGATTTAAGTAATCCCAGCACTTTGGGAGGCTGAGACAGGAGGATAGCTTGAGCTCAGGAGTTTGAGACCAGCCTGGGCAGCATAAGGAGCTATCTCTACGTTAAAAAAAAAAAAAAAAAATTCCCCTGGCATGGTAGTGCATACCTGTAGTCCCAGCTACTCCGGAAGCTGAGGCAGAAGGATCGCCTGAGCCCAGGAGGTCGAGCCTGCAGTGAGCCGTGATTGTGCCACTGCACTCCAACCTGGGCAACAGAGTGAGACCCGAACTCAGAGTAAAAAAAAATGTAGATGTTATATAAATATGAGTTACTCTAGAATTATTTTCGGTTTTACAGAAAGGAAAAAAACCCAGTTCAACTTGATGATGAAGGAGGCAGGACATTTTTACGGGTCCTCATTCATCTGATCATGCATGACTACCCTCCTTTGCTATCTGGAGCCCTTCAGCTACTGTTCAAGCACTTCAGCCAGAGAGCGGAAGTTTTACAGGCATTTAAGCAGGTAAGATTGAGTATCCCTCCATGATTCCATAGCAAAGGCTCGGAAAAACATTTATATCATCCACCCTGACTTCATGGTTGCAGAGTTAATGAGACTGTATGGCTTTTCCTGGGAAATTTTCTATTTTTAAAGACAGATATGGCCTTGTCTATGCCAAGATATGATCTATTTTAGAAAGATTTCCTCACAAATGATTTTTAGTTAATATCTTTAATGCAGATGCTAGGCATTAAGATTTAGGAAGGCACTGAAAGATAGTAACATACTAGGAAAGTTGTTGCCACTGCTATTATTGTGACCCCAAATTTTACTGATAAGTTTGGGTAGGACAAGCAGTAGCCCTGAACTAAGTATTTTGTGATTGAAAAATGCACAAATCCAAAGGAAGTGTTAATGGGTCTAATCTTTTTATTTGTGGTTTTTGAATAAGACATCAATCATATTGAATAAGACATAATACCTAAGTGGTTATGTATGTTTCACTAATACTTATTTAGTAAGTGTTGATCTTTCAGGAAGTTTTATAGGAATACATGAAAGAATATGAAATAATGAAAATAGTACTCATATACATGCATATAGTTATGTACATGTTATATAATACATGAAAATTACAACAAAATAAAAATATATATCATGAGGTTTAGATTGTCTATTAATATTTTCTTCCACTTAATTTTATGTTTCTATATTGCTTCAACCAGATAGAAAAATCAACTTCAGCAGTGAAGTTAGAGTTAGGTTTCATTATATCTTAAGTTACTCTTTAGCATTTGAAAAGCTTTTCTAGGGCTCACTTAAAAATTAAAAAAAAAAAAAAAATAACATGTGAATATATTTTTTAGAACTCACAGGATACTTCCAAGTATGTTTTTGTGGACAATATCAATCTAAAATGTTCATAATGTTCTAGAAATATTGAACTTTAACATTTAAAGACATGGGATTTTAGACATAAAGGAAATAGGAGTAACAAAATTTCCACTAATAATTTGTGAGTTGAATTTTTTCTGTTTTAGGTGCAATTGCTGGTGTCCAATCAAGATGTAGATAACTACAAGCAAATCAAAGCAGATCTAGACCAGCTTCGACTGACTGTCGAAAAGTCTGAGTTATGGGTTGAAAAGAGCAGCAGCTATGAAAATGGAGAAATGGGTGAGAGTCAAGTAAAAGGTGGTGAGGAGCCAATTGAGGTTCGTTTTCAAGATCTATTTTGAAATGACCCAAATGATATCTTTTAAGTCTGATATATAGACATGTGCACTACAATCAAAATTGCTTATAAAGGAAAAACTTTGTTCTGGGCCACAGAGCATACAGTTTTCATTTGCCAAGTCAATTAACTCCATAAACCTGCACTTTGGTTAATTCTTGTCATTTGCTGCCATTTCTTACCTCATTATCTAGTTTTTTTACTTTATCATTTCCACTATAATCTGGGAGTTAGGACAATAGGAGAGAGTGGAAGGGAAAAAAAAAGGAATGGATCCTAAACTGAGACCTGTGGAGAGAGGTGTCACCGCCCTCTGTTACTGTTTTTTGCCCACCTATAAATCATTCCTGTTATTAGGTATTAGGGTATAATCTTTTTATTTTTTCTTTTATTTATTTATTTTTTTTGAGTTGGAGTCTCACTCTGTCGCCCAGACTGTAGTGCAGTGGCCGCTCCCGGCCACCGCAGCCTCGACCTGCTGGGCTCCGGTGATCCTTCCGCCTCAGCCTTCCAAGTAGCTGGAACTACAGGCGCGCGCTACCACACCGGGCTAATTTTTGATTTATTGTAGAGATGAGGTCTCGCCAAGTTGCCCAGGTGGGTCTCAAACCTGCGGGCTCAGGCAATCCACTCACCTCAGCCTCCCAAGGTGCGGGATTACAGGCTGAGCCACTGAGCCCGGCTCTTTTTATTTTTCCTTTCTTTCTTTATTTTTATTTCAATAGCTTTAGGGGGTACAAATGGTTTGTAGGTACATGGATGCACTGTGTAGTGTGAAGAAGTCTGGGCTTTAAGTGTACCCACCACCCCCACCTGTGCACATTGTACGTGATCGGTGATTTTTCATCCCTTTCTCTCCTCCCACCCTCCTCCTTCTGAGTCTTCAATGTTCATTATACCATTCTATATGCTTTTGCAGATCACTAGTTTAGCTCCCATTTATAAGTGGCAACATGCGGTGTTTATTTTTCATTCCTGCATTATTTCACTTAGGATGATCTTTTCTGTTTCCATCCAAGTTGCTGCAAAATACATTAGTTCATTCTTTTTTATAGCTAAATAGCATTCCATTGTATATCCTTATACAATATATACAAATATCTAAATGGAAGGATAATATGGTTTATTGCCAACATGAAAATACCAAAAATCTTGGTTTGATCTAAAGAGTTACTGTAAGTTAGTGATCATGAGTCTTCTGTTTTTTGTATTGGTTTCAGCTTTTAGTGGATTAATTAGTTGCCATTTTCACATTTCACTAAATACATATGACCATTAAAAAATTTTAAAACAATGTTTAGTGGTGATGTAGACTAGTACAAGCAGACTAGTACATCATAATTAATAATACAACATCACAATTGATAATGCATAAAGTTTCTTAAGTGCTCATCTAGTGTTTTATTAGTTTTTTTAATCTGCAGGAATATAAATTATTTAGATGGGTTTACTTTCTCTATCATTTGTGTTTGGTATACCTAAAATATTATGGAGTGAAGAGTGATGACAGAGCGGGGGTAAATAGAGTAATCAAAATGCTGAAAAGTTTCAAAGGGTAGTTGAACTTGTGGGTTACTACTTCTTGTCTCAGGCAGAATTACTACTTATCTGCCTGAAAGTTTGACTTGATCTTTTACCTTAATCACAGGAACTTTTCCTGTGACTTTATAATGTGTTAGTAGAATGCAGAATTTCCACTCCATGAACATTTGTTTTATAATCAGTTTTTTTTAGGGCAAATAGAGTTCTTCTACAACATATTTAAGAAATAAGAGGAGACTTAATATTTTTTTGTGCTACATTTTTTACACATATTCTAGATAATAAATATAACATTTTTTCCCTTGAACAAAAAGTCTATTTTTTTAAAAATGTGGAATAGCCCCAGGCCCCATGCATTATGCTCTTTGTAAAAGTTTGCCAGTGAAGAAAAATATCTCCTAAGAGCATAGGTGAGATGGTCCATGAATGATGTTAATCACCAGTCTACAGTTTTAAGTTCCCACTCACCTAGGAAAACTAGAACAAAGAATCTCTATCCTAGTGTATATCTGTGAAATCCTCTTAGAAGTCTGGTAAACAGCCTATATTTATGTAGGAAAGAAGATGAACAAATGGTTTGACTTTGACTGAGGCTATCCAAAAGATAAAACTGCTTTTCATGTGTATTATGTGACTATTTTTGCAGGGATTTCAGAAGAATACGTCAGTCAGACTGTTATTTATTTATTTATTGAGTTCAGAATTTTTTTAATACGTATTTTTTATTTTAAAATTGTGGGGTACAGTTAAGGGTTAGGTATACAAACATGCATCGTGCAGGTACCCTTGTTGATGAGGTGTGCCCTCCCGTCCCCAGACAGATATTGACTACCGTTAATCCCACCTCCCTTCCCCTCCTTGCCATCCCCCCCATAGTTTCCCACCACTGTCAATCCTTTTCTTATAGTATTACGATAGTTGTTCAAGGTCTACTTATGAGTGAGAACATGTGATACTCAGATCTTTGTTTCTGTGAGAGATCACTCAGTATTATAAACTCTAATTCCATCCAGGTTGCTGTGAAATTCATGATTTTGTTCCTTTTTATGACTGCGTAATATTCCATTGTGCATATGTACCACATTTTTTTAATCCATTCCTCTTTTGATGGGCAGCATGGTTGGTTCCATGATCTTGCTATTGTGAACAATGCTGCGATCAACATACATGTGCAGGTATCTTTTTTATAGAGTGATTTGAGTTCTTCAGGGTATATTCCCAGTAGGGGGATTGCGGGGTCATATGGAAGGTCGATTTTTAGAGCTTTTGGGAATCGTCACACTGATTTCCACAGAGGCTGCACTCCCACCAACAGTGTAGAAGTGTTCCCTTTTCACCATATCCTCTCTAGCATCTGGTTATTTTTTGAATTATTGATAATGGCCATTCTGACTGAAGTTAGGTGGTATCTCAGGATCAGAGACCTAAATGTAAAACCTCAAACCATAAGAACTTTAGAAAATACAGGACACACCCTTATGGAAGTTGGAACTGGCATCCAATTCCTGAGCAAAAACCGAAATGCACAGGCCATAAGAGATAAGATAGACAAGTGAGAACTCATTAAACTGACAAGCTTCTGCAAAGCCAAAGAAACCATCAAGAGAGCAGGGAGACAGCCCACAGACTGGGAAAAAGTATTTGCCAACTCCATATCTGACAAAGGCCTAACATCTAGGATCTACAAGGAACTCAAACATGCTGAAAAGAAAAAAACAAACAACCCCATTACAAAGTGGGCAAAAGACATGAACAGACACTTCTCGAAAGAAGACATATGAGTGGCCAACAGATACATGAAGAAATGTTCAAACCTCACTAGTCATCAAGGAAATGCAAATTAAAACTACACTGAGTTCAGAATTTATTGGTTCAGGAAATGATGGTAATTTTAGGTGCTCCTAGAAAGAAGTGGTTTAATACAGGGAATTAAATGTTTGGAAAGTCTGGAGGACTACAGTTTGGG
>CAUYQG010235227.1:0-10870 GCA_963574415.1 Tarsius wallacei | reverse complement strand
TGGCTCAGCCTGTAATCCCGCGCCTTTGGGAGGCTGAGGTGAGTGGATTGCCCGAGCCCGCGGGTTCGAGACCCGCCTGGGCAAGCAAGACCTCATCTCTACAATAAATCAAAAAATTAGCCGGGCGTGGTAGCGTGCGCCTGTAGTTCCAGCTACTTGGAAGGCTGAGGCGGATGGATCGCCAGAGCCCAGCAGGTCGAGGCTGCGGTGGCCGGGAGCGGCCACTGCACTCCAGTCTGAGCGACAGAGTGAGACTCCAACTCAATAAATAAATAAATAAATAAAATTTTAAAAAATAAAAATAAAAAACTAATTTTCAGCAGGAGTGTAAATGCTTAAGGTGTGTGCAATTTCCAGGAAGTATTACTAGCCAAATTCAATAAATATGAATTTGACCTAAACTTGGCAAAATTCCCAAGCAGAAGACATACAAAGTTGTGACTGTTTTATGACAGCATCTTTCTCCCAATACCCAAGCCTGAAACTTTGGAGTGATTCGGTTCAGTTTGATGCAGTATAGATACTCAATTTCTTTTCTCTGATAATCTTTGAATCTGGCCCATCCTTTATCTTCTTGACCCCAACCTCCAACAGATCACCAAATTCTCCTGATCAGCTGGGCCCTTCTTCTTTTTCCACTAAGCACTTATCATACCATCCCTAGGTGACTCAGTTACCTTTTGCCTTATTACCTGTCTCCAGTGTCTTCCCCAGCTTACTCCACATTGTCATCAACCAAATCATTCTAAAATGCCATTGTATTTTTTAATATATTATAAAGATGTAGTAATTAAAACAGTTTGGTACTTAAGCAGAAATAGTACAGAAATAAATCTGTTTTATTTATTTATTTTTTTGAGTTGGAGTCTCACTCTGTCGCCCAGACTGGAGTGCAGTGGCCACTCCCGGCCACCACAGCCTCGACCTGCTGGGCTCCGGCAATCCTCCCGCCTCAGCCTTCCAAGTAGCTGGAACTACAGACGCACGCTACCACGCCCAGCTAATTTTTGATTTATTGTAGAGATCAGGTCTCACCAAGTTGCCCAGGCGGGTCTCAAACCCGCGGGTTCAGGCAATCCACTCACCTCAGCCTCCCAAGGCGCGGGATTACAGGCTGAGCCACCGAGCCTGGCTATAAATCTGTTTTAAAATGTCATTTTAAGTCTGTAGGAGGAAAGATTGTTTACACAACAAATTGTGTTGGGATAATTAGCTGATCATTTAGGAAAAAAAGCTGTATTTCACTTCTTAGGGTAAAACCAATTCTAGATGAATAAAAATTTAAATATAAAAATAAAAAACTATAAAAACACTAGAAGAAAACACGAGTAAAATTCTCAAAAATAAAATGTTGGAGAACTTTCTAAGTGTAATGTAAAACCTAAAACTAAAAAATAGATTTAATAAATTTTCCTATTTAAAAATATATAATGTTGACATGACATACATGCCTAAAGTTAAAAGACAAATTACAAATTGAGGGGAAAAAAGTCACATATATAACATAAAAGGGCTAATTTTCTTACCAAAGAGCTCTTGTCAGTGAGAAAACTATCAACAATCTGAAAGAATATAACCAATTACAGAATTGCAGTCAATTAATACATGAAAATCTCCTCAGATCCCTTCATAATTAGAGATTCCATATTAAAACAACAATGAAATAGCACTTTTACTTGTCAAACTGATAAACTGCCCTTGGATAGAATGGGAGTTTTCCGACATTTAGAATTTTTAAAGGTATCCAGGGTTGTGATTTCAAAAGGAATTATGCCACCATGGTTTCAGTAAGTCAGGACTCTCTTATGAAAAGCTAGCTCTTTTATTAAACTATCTTTTCTTGTGCTGCAAACGGCTGCTGTTGAGAACACCAACAACTACAAGTAGTGCAAATAGGATGAGTTTGGCGATAGGCAGATGAGAGGGACCCCTACGAAGGTCGGTGGATTGGAGGAAATTTAGAGGTAGAACATTCTCAGATCACTGTGGTTATGCACCTGCTTCTGCCCAGTTCTAGGAACCTGCAGCTGGTGCTTTACTTGATTCAAAGTCTCCAGGGGAGGAAGCTATGGGGAGAGTGCTACGAAGTCCAGGCATTGCTGCTGGGTGCATCTTTGGAATACAGAACAACTCCTGAACCTCCCCATTCTAAAAAACAGTCCCTTTGGACAAAGGGAGCAGCAAAGTGTTTCCAATGCAAAGGATCCACCTAGGGAAACTGGACTGTTTAAATTAGTGCTTCTTCTATTTACAATTGCAAAAACATGGAATCAATTGTGCTGCCCATCGAAACTGGACTGGATTAAAAAAAATGTGGTACATAAACATGATGGACTATTATGCAGCCTAAAGAAGAACAAAATTGGGGGTGGAGACCAGGGAGGGGGAAAAAAGAACAAAATTATGGACTTTGCAGCAACCTGGATGGATTTAGAGTCGATCATACTCAGTGATCTATCACAGAAACAAAGAATGGAGTACCACACGTTCTCACTCATAAGTGGACCCTGAACATTTATCATGATACTGTAAGAAGGGGATTGGCAGTAGCCAGAAACTGCTGGGGGCAGGTGTACATAACATTAATAAGGGTACCTGATCTCAAACCAGGCAAAGGGGGCACCAAAGGGAGGCCCAAACTTTACCTATACGATGACCGCTTGTATTCCTAATCCTGAATTTACCTTACATCTTTAAAATAAGATAAAAAATAAAATAAATCAGTGCTTCATAAAGTGGAGCCCTGGACCAGCACCATCAACATCACCTGGGAGCTTATTAGAAATGCAGATTCTCAGGCCTCACTGAAGCCTACTGAGTGAGAAGCTTAGGGGTGTGTCTTTAAATAAGCTCTCTAGTTGAGTCTGATGTAGACTACAGCTTAAATCCACTGTAGTTTTGTCCATTTCCCTGATGAAGATCATTTAGCAGGAGAAAGGGAGGCGGGACGCTTGTCAACAATGCTCACTCCTGGGTTCCACCTCAGACCTACTGAATCAGAATCTGTGGGGTCTCAGAATCTGGGTCAGTAGCAACCAGTGCAGGTGGATCCATGGCTGGGGCCTCTGGGAATCTGACTTAAGCGATTTTTATGACCAGAAGCACAATGTTAGAAAAACACACTCACCTTTCTCCCAGATACATCAGTGCATCTTTTTCTAGGAAACAAACATCCCAGTTGGCCTCACAGCTCAAACAAAATTCTTTCAAACTACCTTATAAAAAGCAACCTTGTCAGCGATATGTTTGGCACTCTGACCTGCCAACCTATTGCACGGTGCTCTAACATCTCAGAAACCCTACTTTTACAGTAATCAGAATAAAAAATGACAGCTCACTGGACTGTTTGACACCTAGTCCCATAAGAAATCTATAGATGATTCCCCTAAGACTCAATACCTGCTATTGTCCCCCAGAAGAGGTGGGGGAGGGAGTCCTAAGGCATGAGACCTGCTGGAATTTGGGAACATGTGCTGCTTATTGTCCTGGATAAAAGAAGGCAGCTCTCAGGGACTGGGGTGAGAGAAGCATCTGGAACGAAGTGTTACAATTTCCTCCACTGAGGCCAGATGCGGTAACACCTGTAATCCTACAACATTGAGAGGCTGAGATGAGAGGATTGCTTGAGCCCAGGAGTTCAAGACCAGCCTGGGCAACATAGCAAGACTCTGTCTCTACAATACAGTTAGATAATTAGCCAAATATGGTGGCACATGCCTGTAGTCCCAGCTATTCAGGAGGCTGAGGCGGAAGGATAGGCTGAGCCAAGGAGGGTGAGGCCTCGGTGAGCTATGATCATGCCACTGCACTCCAGCCTGGGCAACAGAGTGAGATCCGGACTCAAAAAATTAAAACAAAACAAAACAAAAAAACAATTTCCTCCACTCACTCATATCCTCCAGGCAGCTGGGTAGTCACGTCACTCCTTAATTGCTAAGAAGAGAATTTTTCCAGCCCAACCCTCTATTCCAAACGTTCTCATTCCCCACCCTGGACTATGGGCACAGGACAGTGGAAGCAAAGGTGTAACAGTCACTCTGGATAGGAAGCATCCCTGTTTTTGCTCTCCAGGTCCCTTCAGGGAAAGCTTTGTTTACATTTGTCACTCCTTTCTAGAATAAAACTCATCCAGGTCTGTGGTGCCTGACCTACTAACCTTATGCAATTTTATTGTCCTCCGCTTTGACCAAGAATGGAGGGATGGGGAACACTCCAGGGAGAAGAGGTTCCTGGGATGCCATGTGTGGTGTTTGCTCTAAGGGCGGACTTTGTAGAAGTTGCATTTATATTTTAATAATACTCTCATGTTAATCTAATTTTAGGACAGTTTTAAGAATCTGGATTCAGTTTACTGTTTATTGTTATGACTTTAGAGTTTTGGGGAGACCTTCACTTAGAGAATATAAACATGAGGTCACACAATACAGCTGAGTGATTCGATTAAACAAATATTTGAACTCATATTGAATGCAAGGCAGTGTCACATACAAGGTTCTGAGAGATAGAAAGACAACTAAGAAACATTTATCAGTACTGGATTTAAACAAGAAAGACTATTGACCAGATAGCTGAACGCATCTGACGACATTCTATATAAAAATAGGTGAGGAAAGAATAATATATAAGATTATCACATTGTCATGAATTCCTTCCAAATGTCTCTTATCTACTTTGCTTCTAACGTCATAACATTATCGTAAACATTCATCTCTGAAGTTTACCGCCACAAATGCCCTCTGGTGAACTGAGAAGTAAATTACATGATCAGAGATTATTCTGGGTGCCATAAAAAAAAATGAGGATTTATTTTCTGATGCAAAAAATAAAGTGACAGTTCCATAAAATGGAATATGTCATTTTTCCCAGCGTACAAGGATATAAAGTTCTGAAAGGAAGAGCAATTTCGTGTTAGCTCTCTGATACAACCCAGCAAATTTTTATTTTAAAGTTGATTTTTAACCATCTTTACACATTTGTATTGCCAATATTCATTTGGGAGTTTTATTGTAGGCATTAGTTTGTTACTCGGGGACATATGCAGTGGCTCATGCCTGTAATCCCAGTGACTTAGAGGCTGAGGCTGGAGGATCACTTAAGGCAAAGAGTTTGAGACCAGCCTGGGCAACATAACAAGATCTTGTCTCTATAAAAAAAATGAGAGCTGGGCACGGTGGCTCACACCTATAATCCCAGCGCTTTGGGGGTGGAGGCAAGAGGATTGCTTGAGTCCAGGGGTTCAAGACTAGCCTGGGCAATTTTGCAACACATCGCCTCTACAATAAATTTAAAAAATTAGCTGGGTGCGGTGGCACATGCCTGTAGTTACAGCTCCTTGGAAGGCTGAGGTGGAAGGATCACCTGAGCCGAGCAGGTCAAGGCTGTGATGGCTGTGAGCATGCCACTGCACTCTAGCCTGGGTGACAGAGTAAGACTCCAACTAAAAAACAGGAAAAAAAAAAAACATCAGATACTTAAAACTGTATATCAAACTAGGGAACACTATAGATACAATGACAAAAATATGCCTTTAAATGAAAACATTTTGTTACCTATCATTGTAACTTTTTTCATGTGTATCCCGTAGTAGTTTGAACATCAATATATACAGTGTACAATGCTGAGTTCTAAACACGAGCCTTCAGTGGTAGGGAGTTAGCCAGTATTCTAGCAACTCAGGCATTTTGAGGGAAAATTCTAGTTTGGCACCAACTCACACAATCTTCCAATCTTGTGTTTCCCCATGTGTTAAGTGAGGAAACCCACGTTCGCCTGATTCACAAAGTGAAGTCCACGCACCCTGTAGGGATTAAATGAAATAAGATGCATGAAAGTCCTTTATAAAGTGTTCAAAGAAATACAAATAGAAGTAATAAACCATATACCTACTAGAGCACAGTGTGTATGCCAAGCAACCTAAATCATACTAAAACAGTGTATATAAATATCACACTATATAAGCACATGACATATAGATTATGACTCTACCTGTCATAGTGGCATCCAAAGAACGCTCTGATGACCCATGTTACATGATTCATAGAGTATGTTTAACTTTTTTAAATAATCAAGTCCATTCATTCAGCCTATATTACTGCAATTCTTTCCTGTGATAGCACAATAATGAACAAGATAGACAGGGACCCTTCCCTCCTAGCACTTATGTCCTGGAGGACAGTTCCATACAGATTTGTCTTTCTCAAGCTTTAAATGCGCGTATGAATCACCTGAACATTTGATTTAACTGTGAATTCTGATTCAGTAGACCTGGGGTTGGGTCTGAGAGTCTACTGTCCATTAGGATTTTCTGTCCCTTTTTTTAGTGCCACGCAATACCCAGAGGGGATCATGTGTTTGTCCTCTGCTTGAAAGTGAAAATCCCCTATCATCTACATCTGCATAGTGATAGGACGTGAGCGTTAAAGCATATAAAGTCCTGGGTTCGCAACAGGCAGGTGACTTTGCTGATTATGGAGAAGTTAGAAAACTGTTTCTTTCCTCCACTGGACTGTGTTTATCTGAGAATGGATGTTTGTCCCACAGAGGTGTGTGTGGATGTGTGTGCACCCATGTATGCATTCACCTGTTTGCAATCCAAGAGTTACCCACTGGACACTCAAAAGAATGAAAGGGTGAATCCTCAACTTCCACTAGTAGGATACCTTGAATAAACCTGAGGTACATTGCTCATTCCGGACATCCTGCTGGTGGCCCTCTCTCTGGAGTGTGATTTGGGCTGGATAGTTCAGAATTAGACAGTAACAGCTGGGGACTATTATCACAAATTGTGGGGGAAAGGGAATCAGCCCTAGAGTGAGACTGGTCCCTAATAGTAGCAAGTGAGATTTCCCAAGTGTTCTGAATAAATAAAATAGCCTACTGGGTGGAGATTTGAACTGTGGAAGTTTTAAGAAAATGCTCCCATGAAAGCTCTGCCTTGAGCCTTAAGCAAAGTGAGCAAATGGATTAACCCTATTAATTTGTAGAGGATTTTTTCATTAGACTCTAAGGGAGAAGTCATTTTTTCAGTTTTAAATTCTTTCCTGCATACCTTTTTATTCCTTTAATTTCCTTTACTCATTAGTATTAGTTTCCTATGGCTGCCACAAGCTACGTGGCTTCAAACAATGGAAATTAATTTTCTCCTAGTCCTGGAGGCTAGCAGTCCAAAATCAAGATGTTAGCAGGGCCATGCTTCCTCTGAAGGCATTGATTTCTCATAGCTTCTGGTTGCCACCAGTCCTGGGCATTCCTTGGCTTATGCTGCATTCCTCCAGTCTGCCTCTGTCATTGCATGGCCTTGTCTGCATGTCTCCTCTGTCTCTGTGTGTCTTTTCCTCTCATTAAGGACACCAATGATTGGATTCAGGGCTCATCCTAACCCAGTGTGACTTCACCTTAACCCATCACATCTGCAAAGACTATTTCCAAATAAGGTCACATTCTGAGGTTCCAGGTGAACATAAATCTTGGGGTGGGGACACTGGTCAACCCCCTATACTCATCAAGAATGTTTTTACCTCAATGTGGGAGTGTTGTGAAAGGAAGTGAAAGAAGAACTGTGAGGGGATGTGAGATGGCACTGCCCCCCAAACCACATCTTATTAAAATCAGAAGGGACAGCCATTCATGAGGCCGCAAGGCCAGATGTCAGATGCAGCAGCTGCCATGAAGGCTCTAGGCCACAAGCACAAGTGAAGGGCCCTGGAGGAGCGAGCCAGAGTGACTAGACGCTGCAGGCCTACGACAGACCTCTTCCCTCCCCCACACTGAGGCCTCAGCGGCAGCACACAACAAGCCATGAAAAGGGAAGTTGTGTACCCTTCTTAGTTCTTCATCCATAGGCAAAAGTCACTGACGAGTCACAAGTAATGAGGAGTTCTGAACCATCCAGAACAGCCCGAGGCAGAGCATCTGTGTGCAGTGTGGGTTGGGCTGCGGATGAGTAGACAGCTGGGAAGGCAATTCTCCTTCTCCGGAAACTACATCGGATGTTTGGTTATATGTGACCAGAAGGTATACTTAACAAGACAAGGATATCGATCAGGAAATAATTGTTTGCTGGAAATAGGCATCCTTTTCATTGGGTAATTAAGATGGTGTCACTTGATAACTACTCCAGGGGACATCACTCTTCCAGCTCAGCGTCATTAACCTGGCGTCATGGCAACAGGCAGGCCGGGCTCCCTCTGGAGCTGTCATTCATCCATGCGTCTCCTGTTCACAAGTCACTGCTTGCTCCTTCCTTTGTGTTGCTTCAGACAAAAGACAAGGTGGGAAGAAGGTGAGATAGATTTTTATTATTTAGTACAGACTTCAAGAAAAACAAAAACAAATAAGCCAGTCAGTGGCTAATTCCATGCAAAGGCAATTCCCCTCCATACAGGTCTATTTATCCTTGTGGTTCTGGGGCCAGTGGCATCAGCATCACCTGGGGGCTCGTTGGAGATGCAGAATCTGAGACCTTGACCCAGATCCAGGGTCTGATCTTTCCTAGGATCCCCAGGTGATTCGAAGTCACATTGAGGCTTAAGAAGCACTGCCAGGTACAAACTGCCCTTTAAATAATAACACCAACAGCAGCTGCCCACCAGGATTTCCCTTCTGAAGCACCATTTTTTTTCATTGGCCGTGGTGGTCTGTTAAGATTTCAACAAAAAGTGGAAAAGAAACATTGTTTATTCACTCAGGGGGGTTTGACAATTTAGCTAACCCAGTCACCCTAAAGAGTCTCTTCTGTGACTCAGGAGCCATGTCACAGCCGCACCCAACAGAGGAGGCTGTTGTTCCGGAAATACCATCTAGAAACTGCCAAACAAAAGCAAGCTTTGTCTGATCTAGACAAGATGCAGGAGGATGCCGTTGCCTCTTATCCATCATGGCAATGAATTTCTTTTCTAAATCTTGTCTTGAAGGTCATTATGAAAATATCTTGATATCCTAGAATACCAAGTTTGAAAGACTTTCCTTCATTCCTAGCAGACATGTAAAATACCACAAACTAGGTCTGTACAATTATAATGAAATAAAAAATAAAGGAAATTACTCAGAAGCTTCCATTAAAAAGAAGATAATAGGCCAGGAGCAGTGTCTCACCCCTGTGATCCCAGTACTTTGGGAGGCCAGAAAGAGGATTGCTTGAGCCCAGGAATTCAAGACCAGCCTGGACAACAGAATGAGATCTCACCTCTAAAAAAAATAAATAATAGATTAGCCAGCCATGGTGGCATGTGTCTGTAGTTCCAGTTACTCAAATGTCTGAGGTGGAAGGATCTCCTAAGCCTTGAAGCTAGTTGAGCCATGACCATGCCACTGCATTTCAGCCTGGGTAATAGTGAGACTCCAACTCAAAAGAAACAAACAAACAAAAACAAAAAGAACATAATAAAAGCAAACTCATTGAGTTATCTAGGTATTTTTTCCCAGATTGTGGATATATTTTCTTTATTTGACAGAAGGAAGAATGGAACAGGATAGGCTGTAATGGAGGTGGAGAGGAAGGATTATAAAACAGGCAATATAAAAGAGTCATTTATAATTAGGAACTACATCAGGCATTCTTGCAACGAATTGACCTTGACAAAGAGATGTGAATTGTTTTCCTGTATGGATGATCACTGTATGACTTTGAAACTTCTTTCTTCTTCTGTTCCTTCATTTGTAAAATGTGGAAAATAATACTACTTACACTTTGGATTGTTGTAAGAGTAAATGAGATAATAAATGTAAACTGTTGTACAGTGCTTAGTAAATGATAAATATTATATTCATAATATTATGTTCATATTATCATATAGAGATGCAGTCAATTCTGGAACTAAAAGAATGTGTTAGTGCAAAATTTTGAGTAGCAATACAATTTAAATCTATATACATAAAGAAGTGAAATGAGGAATTGAGGTAACTTATGAGATTATTTAAGAATTAAAAAAACCCACACACAACTACAAGGGAAATTAGCAGATGGATCATACCTGGGAGGGATTACCTTGAATCATTAATTTTGTTCACCTACATTTATTCAATTAATAAAAGCAATCAGGGCCAGGCATAGTGGCTCACATCTGTAATCCCTGCACTTTGAGAAGCCAAGGCAGGAGGATTGCTGGAGCCCAGGAATTTGAGACTAGCTTAGGCAACATATCAAAACCTCATCTCTACAAAAAATAAAAAAATTAGCTGGGCATACTGGTACGTACCTATAGTCCCAGCTACTCCAGAGACTGAGGCAGAAGGATTGCCTGAGCCCAGGAGGTCAAGTCTGTGGTGAGCCGTGATCAAGTCATTATACTCCAGCCTGAGTCATGGAGTGAGACCCTGACTCAAAAAAAAAAAAAAGAAAGAAAGAAAGAAATAAAAAGATAAAATAAAAGTGCTTAGTTCTTCACAGCATCTTTACAGATGTCACATTATAGGTCAGTAATTTTCAAGAGAACTATTTTTAAAACCTGCAAATTATCTGAGAATAGCTATCTTTTATAATGAGGAAAAACAAAATGCCTAAGATCCTAGTTCATAGAGTGGGAGTATCTCATTCTGTCCTCCATATCTTGACATTTCTTTCAAAACTGACTTTCTCATTAACTATGGGCAATCTACCGGTGAAACCATTTATTGAGCTTTATATTTTAATGACTCTTTTATTCATTTCTCCCATTGACTGTGTTTTTTTTAAAAGTCTGGGCTTGCCGGGCTCGGTGGCTCAGCCTGTAATCCCACGCCTTTGGGAGGCTGAGGTGAGTGGATTGCCTGAGCTTGCGGGTTCGAGACCCGCCTGGGCAACTTGGCGAGACCTCATCTCTACAATAAATTAAAAAAAAAATCAGCCGAGCATGGTAGCGCGTGCCTGTAATTCCGGCTACTCGGAAGGCTG